>JAJIBD010024913.1:0-14311 GCA_021461705.1 Cryptotis parvus | reverse complement strand
TATTCCTACCTGTGTACCTAAAATCTTCATAAAAGGAGGTATGGCTTTCTTACATGAATTTTATTTTTTTATTGTAAAATTTTTTGGACTTTCCTCCAAAGACTAGGAATTTTAGTCCCATTTGACCCAGCCATACCACTCCTGGGGAATCTACTCAGAGGCCGAAAATACTTAGTAGACTCCACCATTCCTACTTTTATATTTCTTGCGTAGCATTATTCACAATAGCCAGAATCTGGGAAGCAACCAGAGTGCCGGAAAATCGATGACTGGATAAAGCTTTGAGTACATCTACTACAGTGGAATACTATGCAGCTGTTAGGAAAAATGAGATTATAAAATTTGCCTATAAATGGATGGACATAGGAGAAGATTGTTGTGCCAAAGATGCCAGAAGGAGAGAGACAGATACAGAATGACTGGAAATTTTATTTGCATGGCATAAATATATAGGTACATGTTAGCGATGCAATATCCAGGTCAAGTGAAACATATATCAGGAGGTCTTGTCAAGGTGAAAATTATCACAAACGTGTGGGAACTGGAAGGTTAGATGAGATGAAAAATGGAGACAGGGTGCTGTAAATTGTCAGTACTAATCCAACTTCAGAACTGAACTAAATAGAGCAAGGATACACACTGGCAGCATAATGTATGTTCTATAATCCATAGTCTGGAAGGGGAAGGAAAAAGAAAAGAGAGAGAGAGAAAGGGGAAGAAATAAAAACCTGCCATGGGGAAGTAGAGAGGAAGGGGAGGGAACCAGGGATGTTTAGTAGTGGGAGATGGGCACTGGTGGAGGGCGGAGTGCTGGAACTACTGTATATTAGGCAAATATAGACTTTTCATTATATATATTTGTATTTGTATATCATATTAGAATTAGAGGTATAATAAAATACTTTAAAAATGGAAGTAAAAAAATAAAAATAAAAAAAAATAAAAACTCAAAGCAAAAATTATTTTAATTAAACAAATGTTCATTGAAAATGCCTTGACTATACTGGGATTATAAGAGAATGAGTACATAAGGCACAATATTCATGGGAAACTGGACAAAGAACAAGTAAAATTTCAAAGTATCTTAAAGACACGATAATTAAAACAAGATGATCTTTGCGGAATAGACAGATATCCATAACAGTAAAACCTAGAATAAAATTAAATTTATGAGACATTTATTTTTATTTTTTATTTTTTTTTAGTGATTAAACATGTATTTATTTTAGTTCAGTTCAGAAAACATACATTTGTTTCATTGAAGCGGTAGATAATGGAGAAAGAACAGATAAAATTGTAAGCAAATTTTGCTCAAAATATTTTTTAAAAACGGGGCCGGGCTGTAGTTCAGTTGGGTAGGGGCGTTTGCCTTCCATGCGGCCGGCCCATGTTTGGCCCAGGTTCTATCCATGGTATCCCATATGGTCCCCGAGCACCTTCAGGAGTGAGTTCGAGTGCAGAGCCTGGAGAAACCCCAGAGCATTACTTTCAGATGTGGCCCAAAGCAAAATAAAAAAAAAATTTTTAAAGAAAGCAAAGATGGAATTTTACATTATGCTACTTATACAAAATGGGACTGGATTATTAATAAAAACACATGCAAAGAAATACATATAAAATTACATTATTTATTTACTTGGGAGGGGTTGGACCATACCTGTGCTCAGATCTTCGCCTGATCTAAGCTCAGAGGTTCACTCCTGATGGTGTTCAGGGGATCATGTGGGACAAGATTAAACTGGATCAGCTCGTTGCAGTACCAACTTCTTATCTGCTGCACTATTTCTCTGGGTCTTTAGAATCTTTCTGGAGTGTAAAGATACCGTACAAAGGAAAATGTCATAAGTTTAGATATTTTTTGACTTTTTGGGTCACACCTGGCAATGCTCAGGTTACTCCTGGCTCTGCAGTCCAAGAATTACTCCTGGCAGTGCTCAAGGGGGCATATGGGATGCGGGATCAGATCCGGGTGAGGCGCGTGCAAGGCAAGCGCCCTACTCGCTGGACTATCACTCCGGCCCCAAATTAAGATGTTTTAACTTTTTCTTTTAGGGCATTTAAGGCTGTTATTCATTCTGCTTATTTTAAAAATTTGATTGAATTAAGTGCCCAAAGTGGACAGTATATCTTGGGAAGCTTTACAGAGCCTAGGAATCTTATAAAAAGGTCATAGAGCAAGTATATCTCACATCTAGCTTCACTGGATCAGGAGGACTAGGACTTTCCAGCCACTCTATTTAGAGGTCAGGCTGTGAGTCACTCCTTCTTCATTAAACAGGGCTTTTGTCTTTTTGTGCCTCTACCATGCCCTGTTAATCTTCATCACCAACATCTTGTGGGGAAAAATTGTCAACGATCCTTAAGTGAGACACCATCGTTGTTGCTGAGGGTGTCTGACCTGCTAAAAGCTTAATCACCATGGAGAAGGCATGGAGGGGCTGAGGATATTTTTTCACCAGATAAGGCAAAACTGTGCGATTGGAAGTAAAAATTATAACTTGTACAGCATCAGGCTCGGACTTCGGGCATCAGGCACTGCAGAGACAGTTCAGCCTTTCTAAAGGCTTGGCAGTTCTGAGAGTTTCTCCTCAGTATATGCCAGAGATAGCGAGGAGCTTCTTTAGTTGCTGCCTTGCAACTCTACTCTAGATTAACACCTGGATTTCACTGGAAATATTTTGAACTTCTTTTTCATGCCCTCTCCACCAAAGAGTAAAACACTTTAAAGATAAGAACTTTAAGAATTAAGGAGTATGAAAAAATTTGGTTGCTAGAGCTACAATCCATAGTATACTAATATGTTAATATTGATGGCAAGGCATATAGTGTATATGTTGTGTTTGTGTTACAACAGTTCACTTTCAGTTTGGCAAATCTTCCACTTTCCACTTCATTTGTCAGCGGCTGTTACTTTATTATGATGATGTTATTATTATCACCCATTGGTGCTGGAAAATGTTGAGTGTTGGGGGGATGGGTCTTGGAACACTATGACTGAAACCAAATCACAAACAGCTTTGTAATGGTCTATCTCATAGTGAGTCAATAAAAAAAAAATCATCTTCACCATTTGTGGGGAGTAACTCATTTCACCCAAGTCTGCTTCAAGTTTTCTGCCAAGCATCCTACAGCACTAATTGGATTATACAAAATGATATAATTTATAATTTTCATGTCTTTTTCAAAGGCCTTTTTAATAAATAATGATTTTTCAACAATAGAATATCTCTATTGTTGGCTACTATGTATACAAACTTGGCAGTCATTTACACAAAAGTTAATCTGATAATACATTTCAAATGAATGACAGAATTAAAAGCATTTTTTCACGTTTATTACCTCATATCTGGTTTGTCCTGAAGTGGAAATTATGTCTGACTATTTCACTTTATGAAAAATGCCTACAATTGATGTCAACCTTATCAGAAAAAGGCTTCAAATTGAAAATTTGTTCTGGTCAAGAATACCATTCTTATATAAATATATCAATATGTTTTTATGCTTATGTAAGAACACAATACCAGTATGTCTTATAATGATGAAGCAGATTTTGGCTCTGATGATAAATGAATAATAAACACTATTTGTCTGAGAGAATAAGTATTAGGATAATTAAATATTATTAAGCATTAGAATTAAGTAAAGTTGAGGCCTTGAACAATACTTTGCAGAAGTCCATTTTATATATATGTATATATAGTTTTAAATAAATATATTACTTATATATTGTTTAAATAAGTATATTACTGTAAATATATTTTCCTTCTTTGATTTTATTAGTGACATTTTATTTGTGCAAGATGACGGTATATAATATACATCTACATGCAGCATGTAAATTATATATTTATTAAGTATTTTTTGTTTTTTATAAAGGGTTCAGCAAATAGTAGGTTATTATTAGTTATGTTTTCAGGAGTTGGAAGTTGTACTTTGATTTTCAACTACATGTGGGGTATGCATGTGCAAATCAATTTAGTTTGATTGAGTAAAAATTGTGGTTATGTTTGGAGGAATGTTAACTAATGGCACAGGATGCCTACTTGGTCCTAGAAATAAGCTTGTATGTTTGAGTGGTGAGTGTTGGGGTGGAAATAGTAATAAAACATCCTCAAACAGTACACTTCAAATGTATACTCTACTCGATGTACATTATGTAAAATAAAAAAACAAATACACAAGCACATTTCTTGTATCCTGTTATTTATATATGTTTTTTTAGTTATTCATAGAATGCCTTGTTACCCATTGACCCACAGTGTATTTTCAATAGTCTTCAAGATTAAGTTCCTTTGGTATGCCATTAAGGATTATTGCTTAAAGCTTTTCATCATGTCATATTTTTAGATAAATATGCCAAGCGAAATCTATTTTGTTCCTAATTTTCTGCACAACTTTGTTTTGTTCTTTCCTTTACCTCCAGCTAGACAAGTAGCAGATACCATGTATGGTTATTTCTGTGCTATGATCCAGAAAGGAAGATAAAATTTGCATTTGTATAGTTATTTATAGGTTCCTGGAGGGAATTCCTTGGGTTAGTAAAAATGTTATATGTATATGTCAATAATTATTATTAATAATTACTTAGCCAATAATTATTAATAATTATTATCAATAATTATTATTAATAATTCATTATTAAATTCATTATTGCTAACAAGGTATAAATAATCTGAAAGACAAACTCATGGTTCTTTTCCTCTTTCTTGTCTAACTTTCAAGCTCAGAACTCTCATATCTTGGGATCAGGTTAGGATTCACAGGACAGAAAAACTGAAAAAGTTGGGTGCTTTAGTTTTTTCCAAAGCCTCAGTTAGCCTTGAAAGTAGACTTTTTTGGACATATTTCTGTATGAGTAGAATTAAGACTTGAGCTTAAGGTTTGGGGGGAAAAAACTTGTGTGCTTGTTCTAATAGGTAGTTCTGTCCTCCTCTTGGAAGATGTTTCTAAGAGAGCAGAGTGAACACAAAACAGATGCAAGGACCTACATACTAGATGCAGTTGTAAGAATGGAAAGAAAGAGCAGGAATATGAATGTTCAGAAACCATTAGTTCATGATGATGATGCCTCAATCATATTTTTGTGTGATGTGAGAAAATGACTGAATATATCCTCTACCTGATTAACTCTATTTCCAAAGTCTTACATTTCGTCTATGCTTAAAGGGTGATGAAGTAACTCTAAGGAACTTTGAAATTAAATGTACTGCCAGTCAAGTGGCCTGGGGCACATGGAGTCAGAAATTGGATTGCTTGAAAATCAAGAAAAAAACCATTTTGAGTTTAGGGAAAAGATATATGAAACTCTAGAACATTATAGAAAACATCCCTTAACCTCCAAAATCCCTATCAGGATTTGGGCTCCCTCCACCCATTCCTCAGACTCCATGTCTGTAGGTGTGGCTACGAGCTCCCAGTCACCACAGCCAACTGCCAGAAGAGAGGAACACTCCAGACCCACAGCTGTGCAGTTCGGCCTCATGTGGAGCAGCCCATGGAGTTCGGAGGATGGTAAAGGCTCGGCCAGTCCCTAGCCATGTCCTACATAGCTCCTAGGGCTCGCTTAGCATGCAGGGGGCCATGCTGGCTAGACTTGGAGTGGGGGATTTGGGCTCCTCCACCCATTCCTCAGACTCCATGTTGGTAGGTGTAGCTACGAGCTCCCAGCCACCACAGCCAACAGCTGGAAGAGAGAGACACCCAGATCCACAGCTGTGTTGGCACGAGGCTGCACTGTGGCTGCACAACAATCTTAGACAATAATGGGTTTTTTAGGACCAGGTCCTTCCCAGGTTCTTTTTCACATTTATACACTATAATGATCATTCTAGTTGCAACAAACAGGAGAGGTTATGGGAATTATGGGGAATTATGATGTCACACTAGAACTCACTATTGAATATTCACATAGAGACATCATAAACCATTAATATCTGCAGGGCAGGCCACAAGTGTAAGAGAAGAGAGAAATACAGGGACAGAGACAGAGATAGAAAAAGAAAATGTGCCTGTAATAGGAGCAGGCTGAGGTTGTGTGGGGGAGAGTGTTTGGGATGTGGCTGGTGGGAATGGGGCACTGGTGGAGGGATGAGTGCTGGAACACTGTAAGACAGAGACCCAATTATGAACATCCTTGTAATTTCATATATCACATGGTATAACACAAATTAAAAAACAAAACAGAAATAGCAAAAATGCCTATCAAGGTAACTAGAAGTGATTTTTTCTAGACTTACATGCTTTTGGACTTTAATGAAAAAGCCTGATATTTGTAAATCTGATCTTTGAAAATAGCAAATTGAAAGATGTCAATTGGCATATCTTGTAGTTCTGAAGTGTGCTTCTATGTCAGATGTGAGTGTGGGTATTGATGGTTTGAATGCTGGAAGGGATAGACAGCTAGCTAGCTATGGAGAGGCTGGACCTGAACCAGCACTCATGGTGGACTAAACTGAAACAGGGCTCTTAATTGTCAGGCAATAATAGACCAAAGGTTAAGTAAATCAGGCAAACTCAGGAATATATCTGCAATTGAACCTTATAAATATTTACAAATATAGCTGCAAATATTAAAAGAAGAGATAGATGCAAGGAAAAATCCTTAAAAACTAGAAAATTGATCCAGGCAGTTATTTTCTGCTTCTGGTTTAGAGCTGAAACTGGTGACTTGGGAGTGGGGAGGACACCCAGGCTACAGGTGCCTTCTGGGAAGAGCACATCTGGCTGAAAAACTTAGGCTAGCAATGGGGTTCACTTTCTGCTTGGAAGTGAGACAAGAGAGGTGGAATTGTGGGATGATTGTTCCAAGAAACATAAGAACCTATATCTCAGCCTCTCAAGAGGGAAAGGATTGAATTAGCAGCCAGTCTTCAACATATTTCCCCCAGTCATGGGCCAGTTAAAGTAGCAAGTTTAGGGAAGCTCTCAGGATAGGAGATGTAAAAAGTGAAAAATAATCTGATCAGATTGTCAGAGTGGAATCTGTGTGCACATGTGTTAGTTTGTACACATGCATGTATTTGTGCAGTGATGGACATAATGGGAACCTAGTCTGGAAAGACTTGGCTTAATCCATATCTAGGGAGTTAGGGAACAGGCATCTTTTCTTGGTTAGAAGAAAAATCAAGTATGAGAGGCTGCTTTCAAAATCCAGTTTTTAAAAAAAATGGGCAGAAGAAATGAACAGAAACTTCCAAAACTAAGAAAATCGAATGGCCAAAAATTCAATTTTCCAATATTAAAAAATGCTCATCACACTAATTATCAGAGAGATGCAAATCAAAACAACAATGAGATACCATCTCATACTACAGAGGCTGGCACACATTCAAAAGAGCAAGAACAAGTGCTGGTGTGGATGCCGGGAGAAGGGACTTTCTAGCTAAAGTGCTGCAGAGAATAATGGTATCTACAACTTAGTTCTGTTTGCTAGAATTTCTTCTCACTATAGTTAAATTGCCCTTTACTCTGAACTATTCACTCTACATTGTTAGAACTATTAGTTATGTTAGAATTACATGAAAGAAAACTTTAAATTTTTTTTATTTTATAGTCTGAAAGAAAACTTTTTAAAAGTAACTATTTATGGTCTTCAAAAATGAAATTGTTTATAATTCTTACCCAGCTCCAAAAATTAGAGACTCACACAATTTAGTCTTATAAAATATTAATATTATTAGTAGATTTCCAGGCTCTGAAATTTCAGTGTGAAAGACATGTAGGTATTGAAGAAGTTGGCTAAAATGGGCACAAGTGGATTAGAGAGTAAGTAGAATCCAAGTAAAGGAATGGTTTAAATAATGACATATTGATAACAGATAATACAAACTGTTTTGATTAGGCTTCAGAAGAATCTGAATAGAAAATGCATTGTTTGGAATGTGTGTGCTTTGGTCTCAATAAAAATATCCGGTTGCAGAAATACTTCATGTGGTTTGAACTTTACAGGCAAAAAATTAAAAATTCATTGGTGTACTCTAATATATGTAATTGTATATTTTGAGGTAAGCATAATGACATAGGTTTGCTGTAATGGAGCTGATTGGAAAATGATCTCTTGGAGGAAATTTATTGCTGGTCATAAGATTTCTTTGGTTTAGAAAAATGCTTGGTTTAGTAAAATCCATAGCACCAAATGAAAGTCTGCTTTAATAAAAATGTGGATCTAAGAATTGTGGTTTTTAGTAAGCAGGTATTTGATCCATTAAAACTGTATTGGTTGATTCTTCATGTTGGCTTTTCCTGAAATCCATCAGTTTGAAGCATGAAGTAAGCATTTGCCAGGTATTGCACCAATAATGAAAGAAAGTCCCTTGATAATTGTTAAAACAAGTCACATTAATCAGCAGTGACGTTTTCCTTTGTAAGGGTCTCATGATGGAAAAAGCAACAGCTTATTATACTTTTGTTGAGGATGGCAAAACCAGTCATTTTATTGTCAGAGAATCTACTCGACAATATGGAGCTGAGATGGAAAAAATATCTGCAACGTTAGATCATTCAGCTGGCTAAGGGCTGCCTACACCCTCATCTTCTATGAGGGCTCACCAGTGCTTTGTTTGGGTGATGATTGGCTGAACCTTCGACAGGAATTCTGCCACTCTCTTTGGAACTGGATCCATGCTCTTATTGAACTTATTGTTAGGAAATTGTTCATAAAATTAGGAAATTCAGAGTAAACAGAGAGGCTCAGACTGAACTTCTCCTCACAGAGGATAACGTACATATGGAATCAATTGCCAAGCAAAGTGATTGAGGCAAAGTGCACAAATGAATTCAAGAAACTCCCAGGTTTATTTCTGGATGTGAAAGAGGAGAGGGAAGAGGAGGAGGCTAGCAGAAGTAAATTGAGTTTTGGAAGGACAGGCAAGTAAATAATTTGACCTATCCTTCACATTTCTTTTTTCAGTTTCAGGAACACTCCAAGGAAAAGGCTACTGTACTATGCACGTTATTCTGTATTTGGGTCTGATCTCCAGCAACAATATTGACCTTGCCACTCCTTCAAAGTATCTGATCTCCAGGAGTGCCATGGTGATATTCTATGTGATCCTGAGCAAAACACATCAGCAGGAAGAGTAAGAGGCAAATGTCTTTCATGGTTTCATACTTTATAATATAATCCTGAGACCTCTGCTTTGATCTCCAGGTTTTCTTCTTATAATAGGCCAGGAAAGGACTCAGAGACTGTTTACCAGCCTGATGATAGATCAATACAACACTCCATTTCCTTTGAGTGGTCTCAGTGTCAAACAACTGGGTGCATTCTTATGCTCAGGCAGAAATATTACAATATCACAAATAGTTTAAATAAATAAATGGGTGTTGGAATGCTAGAAGAGGGGTTATAGCACTTGCATATAATCAACCCTGGTTAATCCCCATCAGTACAACTCAGACTACCACTTCAGTTGGCTGGGAGGTCTCCTGGTCTCTCAGCACCTCATGAAGTCCTCCTCCCTTGCTAATTCAAATAAAAACCGAAAAAGTATTTCTCACACTTCAAGAATCTATATATCTGATTGTCTGATTTTAGGTCCCTTTAGTTTCATGTAGTCTTTACAGGTCTTTGGAAGACATTTTATGTCTTATGCATAAAACATCTTATGCGCCTGTTTTAAAAAAGGACACCACACATGATGTATACGTTGCAGTCCTATAAGTGCTTCATTTAAGTTTTATTTGTAAATAAGATCCCAAAATATAATTGAATTCTAGACTATGATTACTGGAATTCAGGCTCATACCAAATGGTGCTCAGGGTCTTCTCCTGGCTTTGTGCTACATCTCTCTGACACCACATCAAATTTATTAATAGAGAAAATAACTGCAGACATGGTGTCCCTTTATGTTTTAAGCATTTTTGGGTTTAATACGATATCTTGCACTGTACCTACAATTCTAGACTGCTTTTGAATTTGGAAATGCCAGCTTGTGCTGCCTAGTCATACATGTTCCTGCTCTGTCAAAGGTTTTGTAACATAGTCAGTTGATGCTGCTTCCCCCTGTGTTTGCTGCATTCCACCAAATCTAGAATTTTTTTCTTTACATTTCCACTTTTCCAAGTCCCTAATATGAATGGGAGTTCGGAGAAGAACAATGACAGGCAAAACAGATGAAATAAAGTCCAGACAAATAGGTACTTTTTCCTTTATGCATCCTCCTCTTTATGCAATTCAATTTTTCACCAGATTAGATTTGGGTGCCCAAATGTATATCATTCTCTAGGATAGTAAATGATTCTATTATTCTACTCTACCACTGTATCCTGATGTTAATAAGTCTGGTTGGCATGGCCTCAGCTGGTTCTAACCAGCACTTTTACCTCCAGTGCCTAGACTACTTTGTTTATGGAAGACTTACACTGGTCTTTGGGGCTGTTCTACTGTGACAAGACATTAACTTTCTATAAGAGCCAGAAGTTTTTGCTTCTTGTCCCATGAAAAGTTTGACCCTCGTGGAGTTTGATCTTGGGAGTAGGTGTCTCTAGAAGAGCCCAGTGTTTATAAATTGTCCTGCTGAGTTATTTGAGACTGTAAATTCTCAACTTATGGGGTAGAATCAATTTTCTGTACCATAAAGGGAGAGAGGAATCAATGTAGCTGCTTCATTCAAAGTTGCGATGTCCCAGTCTGAGGTGTCAGTATCACCTCAGAATTAAGCTGGAAGTTAATATGGGTGTCAACAACTTCTATACACATTTGTGATGAATAAATCAGTGACAGGAATATTAGCATAAGTGTTTGACATTAAGATAGTCTTCTAAAACATCTTCTAGTCATACAATTAGTTAAAGAGTCAGGGGTCCCACTCATAAAGCTTCCCTTAAAAAGTCCTAGATGATATACATAGTGGCTGTTTGTGTGAGCCTAATTCTTTTATTTACTGTGCTTGAACTCGTTCAGGGAGAAATCATTTTAATCTTTTGAAAAGCGGTAAAGCTTCCAAAATTTACCAGCTACTCCACCCAGAACCACAGTAAAGACAGAACCCTAGGTAGGTCTTGTCTTCCTAACCTTAAGACTTCCTAGGGACCGCCTCCACTCCCCCCACAGGTGTGTGTGATTCTTAGTCTCGCGGACCCCAAGCTTCACCAGGAAGGCGGAAACTCCATCAATGGGAACCAAGAAAAACTGCCTTGGCTTCACCCGGACCGACACTTGCTGGCCCTGCGCTCTGGGGAACATACCAAAACTCAAAACCTGCGCTTACTCGTTAGTAAGACCCTCTTACTACCTACCTTGCATGAGGTACCAGTGAACCTTGGTTCCTACATCCTTGCCACCCACCCAAACTCTGCCAACAGACCAGACAACTAACTGAACTATCTAGTCACCCAAGAACTCACATTTGCAACCTACAATAGTCATAAGGGGTAAAGCAACGCGAAAATTCCATCAAACTCTGTGAGTGAAGTCACTGGTCCAAATGAGTCTAGCAATACCAATGAGTTAGATAACTCTTAGAAAGAATTTCTAAAGAACTGTTAAGATTCGAAAAGGATTTCAAAGAAGCAATGGAATGCAAAATCAATAAAATACAAGAGGACATGAGAGAAGAAGTGAGGAAAAATGCAAAGGGAAATGACAGATATTAAAATTGCGAGGTAAATGAAATAAAAACACGGTGGAAGGCCATCATAGAGAAGAATAGGTTCTGAAGAAAGAATTAGTGATCGGCAGAGGAGTTCCAAGAATTCTCTACACAACACCAGAAGATAGAAAAAAGACTCACAATTACCGGGCTACAACAAGAGATAAATCGGGATGAAGCCAGAAGAAAACAACATATGGATCAGCCTGGGGTCCCTGGAAGGGCAAGAAAATCCTGATGAAGAAGAAACTGTCAAAGCCATAATTGCTGGAAAGTTCCCTGAACTAAAGAATGCTTGCCTCAAGATCCAAGAGGCCCGTAGGATACCAGCTAAAAGAAACCCTAACAAGAATACTCCAAGACACATCTTAATAAAAATGACAAAAACTATAGATAGAGATAGAATACTGAAAGCAGCAAGATCAAAGAAGGAAATCCATACAAAGGAACATCTCTAAGATTTACAGCAGACTTCTCTGATGAAACACTCTGAGCCCGAAAACAATGGGGGGATATTGTGAAAAGGCTCAATGAACTGCAGGCCTCACAAGAATTCTTTATCCGCCAGGCTCACATTCAGATGTGAAGGAAAGATACACAACTTCATGGATAAGCAACAACTCAGGAACTTCATGGACTCAAAACCAACTTTAAAAGAAGGACTGAAGGGTCTACTCTAATCTTGACCAAACCCATAAGCACAACAAGCACAAAAAGAAAGATGGCACAAAATCCATGACAATAATCTCTCTCAATGTCAATGGTCTAAATGCACCAATTAAGTGACAGAGAGTGACAAAATGGATTAAAAATTGAACCCAACATTCTGCTGTCTACAAGAAACGCATCTGAATAATCAGAACAAACAGAGACTCAGAGTCAAAGGTTGGAGAGACCATTCTCCATGCAAACAACTCCTCCAAAAGGCTGGTGTGGCCATATTAGTATCAGATAATATAGACTTCAGGGCTGAAAAAAGGTTAGAAGGGACAAGAAGGCCACTTCTTATTAATTAAGGGTATGTACACCAGGAAGAAATTACACTACTAAACATATATGCACCCAACCGAGGGGCCAGTAAAATACATAAAACAACTTGCTAAGAGAGCCTCAAAAGAAGACATTAACAGTAGCACAATAATAGTTGGAGACTTCAACACTGCTCTATCAATGATGGATAGATCAACAAGACTGTAAACTCACCAAGAATTATTGGCCCTGAAGGAAGAAATGGAAGAAAGAGATCTAGTGGATATATACAGGGCTTTTCATGCCACAAAAGCTGAATACATTTTTTTCTCTAGTGCACATGGAACATTCTCCAAGATAGACCACATGCTGAGCCACACAAAGCATACCTCAATAAAATTAAAAAGAGAAATTGTGTCAGCTATCTTTTCAGACCATGATGCACTTTGAAAATGGAAGTTAACCGTACACAGAAACAGGAGTCAAACCAAACACCTGGAAACTGAACAGCTCTCTCAACAACAAATGGATCATAGAAGAAATCAAACAGGAAATCCAAAGATTTCTGGAAACAAATGAAAATGAAGACACCAACTATAAGAACTTGGGGGACATGGCAAAAGCCGTGTTAAGAGGAAGTTTATAGCTCTGCAAGCATTCATCAGGAAACAAGAAGGGCCCACATAAATAACCTGACTGCCAAGCTGAAGACATTAGAAAAGATCAACAAAAAGGAGCCCAACCCAGGCAGAAAAAAGGAGATAATAAAACTTAGAGAGGAAATCAATAGCTGAGAAACCAAAAACAATCTAAAAGATTGAGACCCAGAGCTGGTTTTTTAAAAAACAAATGGCATTGACAAACTATTGGCAAGACTTGTAAGTACAGGGAAAACAAAACCTGTGAGAGGACATGTTTAGCTAATCTGGGAGTTTTGTTGTTTTGCTCAGCTCCCAGCTTAATCTTATTTAAGCCAATGTTCATTCTAATGAGATCTCTCTTATGTAACCACTGCAGAGGGTGTGACAGTTACAGAAGTCACTGATTGAATAACTACTGACTCATACATCTACTAAGACTTCTATGTTTTCTAGATTAGGCAGTAGCTCCTCTTATACCCACTGCACCCAACGTGGGACAGTTAGAATTTACCAGGAGAGCTACCACCAGGCTATGCTGAGACTAAAGGTAGACTATAGGAAGGGACATGCTAGTTCGCTCCAAGCAGGCGAGTATGGCCCTTTCAGTACATGAGAACAAGATACCTCAGAATCACCTTGGTGGAGATAATAATATTAAGGACCTTGTGGGTACGATCTAGATTACATGAAGCTCATGAAGTTAAGATGTATTACTTTATATCATCCCCTCTCTTAGTGTTAAACATAAGAGATAATCTCGGATTAGTCCTTGGTGTAACCTTTGTTTATACCTACAATAGGGTGTGGCACTACACTCTGTTTAGGTTTTTGTTGGCATGACAACCTCCTTGGATTACTTTTGGTATATAAGGGCTACTTGAGGCTCCCTCTTCACCTTTTTGCCTTTTGGTTCGGCCTTCAGCTTTTGGCTCTATGCGCTCTTTGGCTTTTGGCTTTTGGCTTTTGTTCTTTGGCCTTTGCCTATTCTGGTAGATCCAGCCTGCGACATCCTCTCTTGGGTGGTAGACGTAGGCTCCTTTTATATGGTCAGTTCCGACCAGAGCTAGAATTTTGCCCATTATATTGAGCAAGCAAAGAGTTTTTAGTAC
>JAJIBD010024912.1:0-39324 GCA_021461705.1 Cryptotis parvus | reverse complement strand
GTGGCAGGATACAAAATCAACACCCAAAAGTCAGTGGCTTTCCTATATACAAATAACGAAAGAGAAGAAAGGGATATTAAGGAAACTATTCCATTCACAATTGTGCCACAGAAAATCAAATACCTAGGAATCAACTTACCCAAGTATGTAAAGGACCTGTACAAAGAAAACTACAAGACACTGCTCCAAGAGATAAAAGAGGACACAAGGAAATGGAAACATATTCCCTGTTCATGGATGGGGAGAATCAACATTGTCAAAATGGTAATACTCCCTAGAGCTCTGTACAGATTCAATGCAGTCCCTATGAGGATACCCATGACATTCTTCAAAGAAATTGACCAAACGCTCCTGAGAATTTGTATGGAACAATAAACCCCCAAGGATAGCTAAAGCAATCCTCGGGAAAAAGAAGATGGGAGGCATCACCTTTCCCAACTTCTAACTGTACTACAAGGCAGTAGTAATTAAAACAGCATGGTATTGGAATAAAAACAGACCTGTGGACCTATGGAATAGAATTGAGTATCCTGACACCCAACCTCAAACACATGATCATTTAATCTTTGATAAAGGTGCAACGAGTCTATAATGGAGTAAGGAAAGCCTCTTCAACAAGTGGTGTTGGGAAAACTGGGCAGCGACATGTAAAAAAAATGAATTTGGACCTGTGTCTAACACCATGCACAAAAATCAGATCAAAATGGATTAAAGATCTCAATATCAGACTTGAATCCATAAAGTACATTGAAGAAAATATAGGAAAAACCCTCCACGACATTGAAGCTAAAGGCATCTTCAAAGGTGAAACATCACTAACAAAGCAACTAGAAGAAAAGATAAACATATGGGATTACATGAAACTAAAAAGCTTCTGCACCTCAAAAGAAACAGTGACTAAGATACTAAAGCAGTCCACAGAATGGGGAAGAATATTCACCCAATACCCATCTGACAAGGGGTTAATATCCAGGATATATCAGGCACTGGTAGAACTTTACAAGAAGAAAGCAAACAACCCCATCAAAAAATGGGGAGAAGAAATGAACAGAAACTTCAGCAAGGAAGAAATTCGAATGGCCAAAAAACATATGAAAAAATGCTCATCATCACTAATCATCAGAGAGATGCAAATCAAAACAACAGTGAGATACCACTTTACACCACAGAGACTGGCACATATTCAAAAGAGCAAGAACAACAAGTGCTGGCGTGGATGTGGGGAAAAGGGGACACTCATCCATTGTTGGTGGGAATGCCGGCTGGTACAGCCTTTCTGGAAAACAATATGGACTTTCCTCCAAAGACTAGAAATTGAACTCCCATTTGACCCAGCCATACCACTCCTGGGAATCTACTCTGGGAAACCAAAAATACGCAGCGGAAACACCATCCCTACTTTTATGTTCATAGCAGCATTATTCACAATAGCCAGAATCTGGAAGCAACCAGAGTGCCCGAAAATCGATGACTGGATAAAGAAGCTTTGGTACATCTACACAATGGAATACTATGCAGCTGTTAGGAAAAATGAAGTTATAAAATTTGCCTATAAATGGATGGACATGGAGAAGATTATGTTGAGCGAAATTAGCCAGAAGGAGAGAGACAGATACAGAATGACTGCATTTATTTGCATGGCATAAATATATATGTACATATTATGATACAAATATCCAAGGTCAAGTGAAACATATATCAGGAGGTCTTGTCAAAGGTGGAAATTATCACAAACGTGTGGGAGTCAGAGGTTAGGTAAGACAGAAAATGGAACAGTGTGCTAATAATTGTCGAGGGTACTAATGCCAACCTAGAACTGAGCATTAAATAGAGGCAAAAAGGATACACATGCCAACCTCTTAATGTATGTTCTGTAATCCATAGTCTGGAAGGGAAGGAAAAGAGAAAGAGAGAGAAAGGGAAAGAAATAAAGAACCTGCCATGGAGGTGGGCTGGGGAAGGGGAGGGAACCGGGGATGTTGGTGGTGGGAGATGGGCACTGGTGGAGGGACGGGTGCTGAAACACTGTATGACCAAAACCCAAATATGAACTTTTTAATTGTATATCTTTTTATTTGTTTATCTCATGGTGGTATAATAAAATTCTAAAAAAAAAATTTAAAAAAAAGGGTGTTGTGGGGTATTTGGTGAAGGATTACATTTCTCTCCCACACTAATTATAGTTAAGCCTTTGAGTATGGGAACGAAAGAAAATTGGTTAAAGGATGTAAAAAAGAAGTGGCTGTGAAATCTCTCCCTTTTTATCTTATCCATTCACCATCACATCCACACAGTCACTCAGTGCCCCTTCCCAGAACTTAAAAACCTGCTAAATACTCATTTTCTTTAGTCCAACTTCCAGTATTGAGTTCCTTCAAGTCATCTGAGACCTTACCTAGGTTGGAAGGAGGGGCAGTTTCTGTTTCTTTTCAAAGGCTCCACCTCATCATACCCAATATAGGGATAAGGCTTAAGATTTTAATAAATGATACACTGTTTTTTAATTTATTTATTTAAAACATCTAACTTATTTGCAAATAAAGACAGTTTTTTTTTCTTATTTGGATACTTCTTATTTCTGTCTTGCCTTACTGCTATTAAACTTTCAGTACTATGCGAACGCGTGTGGCAATATAGACACTGTTGTCTTACTCCTGATATTAAAGAAAATAAATTGTGTACTTAAAGAAAAGAAATTGTGTACTTTGTATTGAGTACAAGTTTATTTCTAGCCTTGCATAATGTGCTTGAGTATTAGGTTATTTCTAGCCCTGCATAATGTGCTTGGACATGTGTTTTTTCTTCTATTTCAGGAAAGAATTTTAAGAGGATTATTTATTTGTCTATACATGTTTGACATAATTTGGCATAAGCCTATATAATCTTGGATTTCCTGTGCAGTAAGTTTATAATTATTACAATTATTAATTCAGTCTCTTTACTATTAATGGCCAGTTCATATTTTCTACTTATGATTCTGGGGATAGTACCAGAGATGAGTGCGCATATGGCAAGTGCTTTTTTGCCTGCAGGATCTCTTGGTTCCATAGTAGCTTTAAATAAGTGTCTTAACCTGTTCCCACATTTTCTAATAACCGTGATAAAATTTTCACTACTCTTCTAAAATTTTTTAGTTTTCTAAGCTCTTATTCTTTATTCCCCTTCAAGCTAGGCTATTTCACTTTACTAAACTTCTCATTTTGGTCAGTTGTGTTTTCCCTGAAATTTTTCCTAACTTTTTGTAGCTCACTACATCTTCTTAAAATAGGACGTCTATTGCATAAATCATGTATTTCAGTATATTTATTGGTTTGGTCACTGCAATATTATTATGATGTTTTGATAACCACATAGTTTTGTAAATTTTCATGTTTTAGGATTTGGAGTTTCTATTTTATTATCTGAAGGAGGAGTTTTTCTTCTAATTATTACTATTTTTAGTATTAATTACTATTACTATTAAAAAGTACTATTTTTAGAGTGAATCAAAATAGTTTTATTGAAAGAAGTTTACTTAGAGAATTTTGAGGGGAGAGAAAGAGAGATATATGCTCAAGAGAGAACATGGGATTCTCCAGAGTGGAAAAAAAAATCCAAGGATAATTTTTGGAAGAATGGCTTTTGGGGTTGGGTCAAACTCAGTTGTGCTCAGAGCTTACTCGTGACTCTGTACTCAGGGATCACGTCTGAGCTCAGGGGACTATATGCAATACCAGGAGTCTATCTGAGATGGCTGCATGCAGGGCAAGTCCCTTACATTCTGTATTGTCTCTTCTGTCCAGCTCTATTTATTTTCTGTTTTATCCTTCTATATCATTTTATTTAGTAAATACAATTATAAGTGATTTTCCAAAAAGTAAATTTTATAGTTACTTATAATTACACATTTATATGGAAATATAATATGTATCTGAGTGTGAAGATAGAGGGGCTTTAAGCACTTGATATGTGACCATTTTAATTAATCAACTAGGACTGAGTTAAAATTATATACAGGTTTTGAGAGAAAGCATAGGCAGTAAGGCATTTGCCTCCAAGGTAGCCCCAGTGGCCGATAGCCTAGCTGAATCCCCAATCCTACATATCGTCTCCTGACCACTGTTAGGGGGGCACTTTTTGGAATAAAGCCAGAAGTAGCCGCTCAGCTCTGGTGTGAATAACATAACAATACTATGTGAAATATGCAATAAAAGGTTATAAAACAATTTTTGGATGGAAAACCAGGGTATGACTATTATGTGGCTTGGAGAGAATAATGCAGAAACTCTGATACTACTTATATGTGAAACATAATATATCTAATAACCTCATAGAATCTGAGAGTATAATGGTGGTTACCTCAAACAAAGGGGTGGAAGAAATGGGAAAACTGTGGAAATAAGGAGTATTATGGAAAAGCTAATAAAGGGAGAGACATGGTAAGAATTAAAACTTCCAGTTAGGGCTGGAGCAATTGTACAGCAGGTAGGGCACTTGCCTTGCACACAGTCAACCTGGGTTCAGTCCCTGGCACCTCATATGACCCCAGAGCACTGCCAAAAGTCATATCATGGTGCAGAGCCAGGCATAAGCCCTGAGCACTGCTGGATGTGGCCAAAACAAACAAAATTCCACATAGAAGGTAGATAAGTTCTAGTTAGGAGATTTCAGTTAGATTCCAGATAGAACATGGATACGATGCTTAGTAATTATTATATGGTAATATATTATTATAGGTAATAATATAGTTCTATGTATGCTAAGGTTTTAAAGAGTGTTTAAGTTAAATTCTCTCACAGTAAAATCAGTGATATGATGGATATATTAATCACTTCAGTGATTATCTGTTACTTAGACAAGAATAGCAAATCAATACACTATATGCCTTAAAGAAACTTATGGAATTTTATGCGTCAACTATATTTCAATGCATCTGCAAAACCCTTATGTGCTATCGTCTTATTGGTAGGCAGCAGACTTCCTACTAGCTGAGACAGTGCCTCCGTTTCCCAAGAGGGAATATTCTCCAATGTCTTCATGTATTTGACCAAAGAATACGATAGGATTGGGCGGGGGGTATAAAAGGGACCTCACAGAGGATAAAATCAATGGTGAAGGAAAACAGCACTGTGGACACTGCTCCTAAAGTCTTAAGGTCAGAGATTCTTTAAGGAATACCCTCTGCCCCCAGGAAAGGGATTCCTCACGTCTCATATGAGAATTCAGAATGAATACTGCTCAGCAGTTATACACTGCACTGAAAGGAGATCTTGAATGAAATTCAAAAATATCTCCTAATTTGAGTTCAATTCAAAATACCTGCTCCTCCCAGTAGGTATTCACCATCGTGCATTAGACTGGCAGTGAACACAGAGATGGTTCTAGGTAGAGTCGCTACATACCCACCTCTTGGCACCACTTAGAGCTCCAACACTTTGAGTTGGGCAATGACTTGATGGAATTTAGTCTCTCCCTTTTGAGGGAGGATCTAAGAGTTTCTGCATGTTGGGAGAAAAGGAATCTTTGTGACCAAGAAGATAGACTAATAAGGGGCCAGAGCAATAGCAAAGGAGGGAGGACATTTGGCGTTTCTTACCCGGGTTCTATCGCCGGCATCCCATATGGTCCCCCAAACACCGCCAGAAGTAATTCCTGAGCAAAGAGCCAGGAGTGACCCCTGAGCATTTCTGGGTGTGACCCAAAAAAAAAAAAAAGATAGACTAGTTAGTTGAATTATTGCTCACAAACATCAGCCTCTTTCCCTGGGAATCTGTATTCCTTTTGTCATTCCCATCAGGATTTGTCTTGGAAAAATTAGTATTGAAATATGAATGGAGATTATGCACATCACTTTCAGGAGAAACTTGTGGTTCATCCTATTTTGTGTATGTTCCAGTTATCTATATTCCATTTACAGAGTACCCAGGTACTTTTATGTTCAAGAAAAGGAGCAAAGCTGTACTCCATGGTAGAAATTACATGAATATTGGGATAAATTTTAGTCCACTGGAAAGTGTGACTATAACATATCCTTGCTTGTTCTGACTTGATTGTCAATAAATATTTTTGGTTTTAGGTAGTTTATGATTGGTCTATGACCATAATTTGTGATTATATCCTCTTTCCCTTGGACAATAATTGGCTTAAAGTGATCATGTCACTCAGTTCTGTTCAAAAGGAGCTTGGAGTAGTAGTGTGCTAATGGACTTCTGAGAAGGATTTACTTTCATGGTGAAACAACAAATGGAATCCCAGGTTAGGCTCACTTAGTCTGCTCAGGGGCCATTAGAATAAGTGACTTAAACAATAGACATTGCCTTCCTCATCATTCTGGAGGCTGGAAGTGCAAAAATCAAATGTACCAATAGGATTGATCTCTGAAGGTACCTCTCCTTAACATGTGATGGTATCTTTTTACTGGAGGGCATAGTAGATGAAGCTGGTCTCTCTTCGTCTTCTCAAACAAGGATATTCAGTTGGATTAGTGCTCCATGTAATTTAACTTTCAAGTTAAATAATAAAGTCAATGATAATAAATAAAGTTAAATGGTCTAATTTAGCTTTATCTCCTTAAAAGTCTATTCAAATATAGTCATATTGGAGTTTGCACTTCAGCCTAGAAATTTGAGGGAAGGGAGGCATAGTTCCTCATGAACACACACCCCTTTTCTTTCTCCTAGAAATGTAAAATTTTGAAGATTTGGTATATGATTTACAATTGTTAGACTCCTGTTAGAATAAAGATCAATGAGAAACTGGTGACAGTTGAGAATATGATTAAAAAGCAGTATTGGGTTTTGATGATGTCATGAATTCACTCACTGATTACTGACCTCCATATAACTTACGTGAAGTTCTTTTTAAGCCATTTTAAATCTGTTTCACTGACTAATAATAATACAATGGTGCTACATAAAGGCTCTAAAATTCTCAGTATCTTAGAGTGGTGTGGGGAAATGCTGAGGCACCCCCACACAAAATCTGGGAGCAGGATCAGGGATATCCTTCTGTCTCAGGGGGATCTTCGGCCAGTGGACATTGAAAGATGCAAGAATCCGGTAGCGTTTCAAAATGCTTTACTTAACACAGGTTCTGGCATACCAATCAGCAGTAGGAAAAACCCCAGACTTAGGGTTCCGTCTGGGCCTCGGCCACATGTAGGCAAAGATGGCTGCCACCACATGTGTTAAGGCCCTGCAGAGAGAAGACAGTCAAGAGATGCCAGCAGAAAAAGGGAAAGAGCAAGAGAACCTCTGAGAGAGGAAGCAGGCTAGGTTTTTATATCCCTGCAACCCAGACCTCACACTCCTATGGGAAGCCATCAGAGTCAAATGCCCTCAGGTATTTTCTCCCAGGACCTCACCTAGGCCCTTTGAGATGTTAATGTTGCTGAGCCAGGATCTGCCTAGGAAATGCCTCTGCAAGGTAGAGAGAAAGAGTTTCTGAGATGAATTGTATCTCAGAATACAAAGGTATGCATCTGTACCAAAGAATATTCTATAGCCAGTTAAATATTTCTCCAAGCCTTCACAAGAGTCTCCGTCTTTACTCCATGGTTGTTCTGTATATTAGCTTTGAGTTATCAGGGAGCCATGCTTGCTTGCTTGGAAGCAAACAGCATTTCTCTCTGGTCAAATTACTTAGAGATCCAACGTGGCCAGGCAAATATGCTGGTAAAATCTAGCTAGTCCCACGATGATTGTGGCAGCATGAGAGAATATTTATACCAGCCAGTATAGAATACATGGTCAGATAAACTGCCACATTCAAACTGTCCTCCCTATCTACAAAGTGACCTGCAGGAGGCAACTCCAGGCCAGATTCAGAGACTCTGGGCAGGTGTACTGCCACAGAGTAGCATCACATCCTTTACATGCTACAGACCTATAGGCTGGCTGATTTGTGCCAGCATCTTTGTTGCTTCTGTTTTCATTTTTAGGCCGCACCAAGCAGTGCTCAGGGTTTATTCCAGGCTCTGCTCTTGGAATCACTTCTTGTGGTTCTCTGGGTGACATATGGGATGCCAGGATTCAAATCTGGGTTGGTGCATGCAAGGCAGTTGCCCCCTATCGTACTGTCACTCTGGCCTATCTTTGCTTCAAGTTTATAAGCTCTTGACTTGGCTCTTGAATATGGGTTAAATGCCAATCAGTTCTACTTGTCTATCTTCTTTCTTAGAACCAAAGTATTCTTGGCATGCTCTAGGTGATCACGGCCAAATCCAACCATTTTGATGGACTAGATACTTTTTTATCCCATTAAAATGGTTGGATTTGGCGTGATCAAAATGTAGTTAAGATCATATAGATAGAAGAGCATGAGGTTGTTTTCTTTCCATAGACCTTGTGTTTACATAGAGCGGGTATACTTTTCTAGCCCATCAACAGTGCAGTGAGCAATATAAAGTTTTCATAACAAGCAGTGTGCAATGAATAATTGAGAGCAATAATCTAATCTACCACATAAGGTATGTTCCCAAGAGTGAAGTGCATACTAAATGATTCAATTATATGCATGTGTATGACACACTAATCACCATCAAGGTGAAAGGCCACAGGCCTTCTGTCACTAGAGACCCACTCTATGTAAACACAAGGTCTATGAAAAGAAAATAATCTCATGCTCTTCTATCTATATGACCTCAACCAACTTTTTTTGATTGCTTAAGCATCAGAAGTATTTTCTGATTGATTTAATTCTCTGAGTATCCTCATTCATAAAATAAATTTAGCAAATTGAATAAAAAGCAAAGCTGACTTTCATAGGCCTTGGCACATAGTAATAACACTGTCAATTTCATTCTTTTATCCATAGAAGCTGTGAGAGTACAACAAGTAAATATGACCAGACTGAATGATAAACTTTCTTTATCCCGCATACTTCTTTGAGCATTTTTTCCAGTAGAATTATCCATGTGCAGTCAGGGACTGGAGTGAGAGTAGGGCATTTGCCTTTCACACAGCAACTCAGGTTTGATTCCTGGCACAACACATGGTCTCAGAGCCTGCCATGAGTGATCCCTGAGTGTAGAAAGGAGAAAGCCCTAAGCACTGCTAAGTATGGTCCCCAAACAAAGCCAAAAATGAAAAATAACTGTTTGCAACCAGCAGCCTTTAATTCTTTCTTTATCTCTAGGAGTGAGAGATGGGTATGGTAAGGGAGCAGTTCTCTAAAGAAAAAGTTTAATTCTATTATTTCTTGAAATAAACTGTTGCAAAGTCCACTATTCTTAATCTTTGCAATCTTTGTTCATTTTCAATACAACTTCACATATTTCTGGCACCCCCCCCCCCCCCCCACATTAGTTGCTTTTTAACATTAGTGAAGTCTTGATTGTTTTTTGTAATGGTGATTTTTAATTTTTTATTTCTCTAAATATTTTTAGTCCAGGTATAAATTTCCCATGAGTGATTGCTATGGCAGTTACTCTATTGACTCAACAACTCTAATAATTTATGGGCTTTATTTTTAGTAACATGTGATTACTCAGGAGGGTTTACATGCTTGCAGGAAATCTCTCAGGAAGGGAAAAAAACTTGAAAGAGAAAATCATTCTGCTTTAGCTGCAGTAAGTAGCTTCACACACCAAACTGGTTTTCTTTGCAGAAGGGAGGCCACTGTGAGCACTCTTCTACCTGCATTAGGAGTGAGTCAAACCAGCATCAGGAAATTCCCACATGGCCTGTGGGTTTATGAAGAAAAATCACTCTGTGCAGAGAATGTCTTTTTTCTCTGCAGTGTTTCCTCTTCTACAGTTATAAACTTCTGCACGTAATCCCTCTTTTCTTTATTTATCTGTATAGTTTTTCATTTTTCTGTCATTCTAACAAACATTTAGGTAGGGTCAACTGTGGGCCAACGTAGTTCTGGTTAGCAGAATTCAAAAGTGAGAAAGCCATTCACAGCAAATAGCTGTGCTCGTTCTCTGTCCCCTGGTCAAGTTCTTTAAGATTTATTTGTTGTTGAAGGGTGAATGTGAACACAAAGTCAGAGGAAGTAGCTACCACATAGAGTGAAACCAGCCTGCTATAAACACCATGACCTCACTGGTTTACGTAAAAGATGGAATCAGCACTCATGAAACTGGACAGGAGCCTCCCCATGGTGCTCATGTTCTGACCCCACCCAGGTGCCTAGGTTCACTTTCTATTCTCAGAGAAAAATGTTTTCAGAAGATAACTAGGTATAGTATTTTATGTAGGAAATATGAAAAGGAGGGTGGGGAGAGGGAGGGGGGGCAGAGGAGAGATCCCTGTCTAGTAAAGAAAGGAATTGTTCACTTTGAGTTGGAATGCAGTGACCACAGAGTAGAGTGTATACCATAAGGGGAAGTTTTCTACCCAGAGAGGAAAGGATGTGGAGTTTGGGTTTAAGATTCCCAGAATAGAGTGCTCCCAGCTTGCTTCTGCAAAACTGTTTTTTGAGGATTTCTTTGAAGTGTTGCAGGTGTGGCTTCAGTGCCCCACTGTGTCGACAGGTGGCAGACAGGAGACAGGCTTGTTTACAACCAGGGCTGTGCCCCTTGGGCCCTGAATGGTTGATGGTCTGACATAGAAAAAGACTCTGCCCCCTGGGATGAACCCAGAACCATGGCAGAGCCTGGCAAGCTACCCGTGGTGTATTCAATAGCCAAAAACAGTAACAATAATGGGCCTCATTTCGAATGAATGGAGACATTACTGGCACCTGCTCAAGCAAATCGATCAACAGGAAGACAAGTGACATGTTTTTATCAAGCTTGGAACTTGTTTTTTCCCCAAGCTTGGAACTTTCCGTGTTAATAAGAATCTTATTGGATCTGTCAAGGAAGAAAAGTTTTGAGATAATAAATTATTTCTTAGGATGAAGTTTTTATATACTCTCCATTTAATCTTATCAAGTTTCATTCCTGATGAATGATCCCTGAGTGGGACTTGATGGATCCCAGTCTTAGAATTCAGGCTTATGTCCCAGTTTGGGGCTAGGGTAGGGAACAGGAGCTGCTTTCACAATATGTTTGATTTTATGACTTTTCTTTTATTCATTGTTATCTGATCTCCTAGTCTATATTTATTTTTTAATTTTTTATTGAATCACAGTGAGTACACAGTTACAAAGTTGTTCATGATTAGGTCTCAAGCATACCATGTTACAACATCAACCCTTTACCAGCGTACATTTCCACCACCAATGTCCCCAGTTTCCCTCCCAGCTCCATTTGTTTCCCCCACCCGCCTGCCTCTATGGCGGGCTCTCTCTCTTTTCTCTCTCTCTCTATCTTTGTCTCTCTTTCTTTCTCTCTTTCTCTTTCTTTCCCCCTATTTTTGGGTTCTATGGTTTGCAATACAGATATTTAAAGTTTATTCAGCACAGATCATCGACACCCATCCTGCAGCAGTTTTTTTTTTTAATCCGGCCCAGGTATGCTGAACCAGAGACTCTCAGACATGGGGCAGAGCTGCTACTTGCTCTCCCTGTGCCCAGCTACTCGTGAGGTGCCCGGGAGGGATGGTGGGTTCTAGCCCTGGCCCGCCACCCCAGCAGAGCCTCACAACAAGCCAGAGGACCACCCCGACTCCATGGGGGCTGCCGTTTCCACATCCGGACTTCCCTCTTGTCACAACTCCACCCAGCAGACCAGACTATCACAGCCCGGCTTGCTCGGCCGCTAGCCGCCAGTTCATCAATAATTGCTTTATTTAGAGGTGACTACAAGAGTATGCCACCCGCACGGCAAGCCTGGCAAGCTGCTCGTGTCATATTTGATATGCCAAATACCAGTAACATTTATATTAGGTCATTCCCATGACCTAATATAATGGCTTGAGGCTCTTTATGTTCCTGGAGCAAGCAGATGCCTTTGGGTTCTACTATCATGAGACAGGACATATGGAGATATTACTGGTGCCCGCTCTAGCAAATAGATGATCAACGGGAGAGAGTGATAGTGATTCTGTATATCCCTTTAATTACTTTCAACACTTGTCCAGAACTAAATAATTAGAACTAATAATTAAAAATAATAATTTCTAATAATAATATTTCCTGTCAAGAATTAATAATTAGAAAAATAATTTCTAATAATGATTATATTTATAATGATTATTAGAAATAATTATTAGAAATTAGAAATAATAATTTCTAATTATTATTGTCACACTTCCATTATATAAATGTGCACTAGAGTGGGGAGTGAAGGGTAGTTAGAACAGAGAAGGGACCACCCCCTCTCCTAGTCCATATTTATATAATAGAAATATGTGATCGGGGCGGAGCAATAGCCCAGCGGGTAGGGCGTTTGCCTTGAACGCAGCTGGCCCATGCCCGGCCGGGTTCGATCCCGGCATCCCATATGGTCCCCGAGCACCGCCAGGAGTAATTCCTGAGTGCAGAGCCAGGAGAAACCCCTGAGCATTGCCGGGTGTGACCAAAAAAGAAAAAAAAAAAAAAAAAAAAAAAAAGAAATATGTGATCCCTTTTGAACCAATTTAAAAACCAGACTCCACAGTATTATATGTAAAATACTTACAAATCAATTATACTAATACTTATCTCTGTACAGTATGCTTGAGAAACAGTGTTCGAGGTAGAAAAGATGTTTCATATTTCTTTCATAATCAGAAGACATGTAACTACTAATCTTTTTTTGTGTACTGAGGTTACCTTTTTTTGTTGTGTTTTGTTGTGTTTGGGTGTCACACCCAGAGATACTCAGGGATTATTCCTGACTCTGCATTCAGGAATTGCTCCTGGCAATGCTCAGGGAACTTTATGGAATGCTGAGGATCAAACCCTGGTTGGCTGTGTAGAAGGAAAACACCCTTCCCCTCCCCCATACTATCACTCTGGCCCAGATCTTGAGATTAACTTTTTAAATTTAATTCCTGCTTCATGTCACTGTGTGCTTTTTAAAATTTTGTTGCCCGGCCAGAGAAATAATACTGGAGTTAAGACCTTTGCTTGTCGACATGGCCCACCCATGTCGACCCCCCAGAGCTGCATATGGTCCCCTGAGCATAGAGCCAGGAGTAAGTCCTGAGCACTGGATGTGGTCCAAAAGCAAACTGAGACATGTTGGTGAAACGGATTTTGCATCGCCTGAAAGTACCTGTCTGAGGAGCTCCAGTGTCGACAGTGTAGGGTCCATGCGCCCTCTGCTGGCTCCATATGGCACTGACGTCTGTCCCTCCTGCCTCTGTGCCAGCATCCCTGGGAAGAAAGTCTCAGAGTTGAGAAACTGAACTCAAAGTTTCAGTTGACTCAAAGATATAATGATATTTCTATCATTATGAAATAATTTTTGCTGGAACCTTTATTATTTATTTCTGTTTGCTTGGCTTCAAAAAATTTTGCTTGCTCTGCAAGCTGAAAAATAAATCACATTATAGTGTATTTAAACCCAACAATCAATCTATGTCTTGTACTGTATTTGGAAATTCTTCCTGATATTTCAGAGAAGTTTGTAGGTTGTCTTCTAATGACTGACACCAGGAATGAAAAAGTTTAAAGTTTCTGAGGAAAGTTTAAAGGACTTGAAAACTTTTGATGATTTCCACATTCGTCCCCTCTGTTTAACCGCAGATTAAATTGTCATAATCATCCAAATAAGAGCTTGGCATAAGACCCAGGGCACAAAAGAATTAGAACGGAGCCAATGAAAACCTGGCGGCCCTGTGGGTGATCCCTTAAACATTTCCTTTCTGTTTTCCTTTTGAGGAAATTTCTTTGAGAAGAGGAAGTAGAAAACCTAAATATGTTTGCTGAAAACTAGTATTTATGATCTCATATGAAATTCTAAGCAAATTTAATAGAAGAGGAAGTGATGTATATTGATATTATGTGAATAGTGTTAGAGAATATTCTTGAGATTAAAGAAACTACACATTTGATAATATAGTACCCTGAAATGAAGTCTTCATTTCATGGTCTTCATTCATGACACATGGTTTAATTGATGACATGCACAAACATGGAATATTATTCTTGTGAACTCATGAAGCCGGACAGAGAAGCTCTTTCCTCTCTGTGCAGTGATGTGTTGGGAAATATTTCCTCCGTCTCCAGGAACAGATGCGCAGGACAGCTTGAGTTGCCGACATACTTCTGTCTACTACTGATAAATTTGTTCTGCTACTAAGTTACTTTTAAATGATAGTGTATCTATTGATAAATTTGTCTACCATTAATAATTTTGTATGGTTACTTTGTTACTATAATAATTTAGTACAGTTACTTTGTTACTATAAAGTTTCATATGTATTTCTTCCTAATGAAAATAAAGTTTTTTGCTTAAGTTTTGAATTTCTTTGAATTTATTTTTATAAAAAAACAGTTGCCTCTTTAAATATGAAGAAAAATAAGTGAAAGAAACTACATATTCCTTGTGGCTGATTCATGCTTTTTTCTAAACTGACATATTAATAAGTTTTTTTTAATGGCCTACTAGTCTAATGAGATAAATGCAATATACTTGATGATAGTTAAAACATTTGTGAATTAGGAGTGATTTGGTTGGGTTTTTTTGGAAATAGATCACTTCTTGGATCATGAAAACTTTTTGAAAATGGCTTTATTGTGTGCTGGGGATAGAGATATAGTTCATTTAAAGTGTTTTTAAGTACATTATAATGTGGAGTTTTCAGTTTGCAGAGCAGGAAAAAATTTTTTAAAGTCCAGCAACAAAAATAAATAAGTAAATAATTAAAATAAAAATCCCAGCAAAAATGTATTTTATAATAAAAAAGGTAGTCTTTGACCATTTGTGGGGCAATAGGAAAGAGGAATTTTTCCTCAGATACCTGTACAGACACAAGATGGCGCTAGAGTACCTTTCAGCATGGTTCTGTTTCCAACTGGTATTTAGGAAAGAACCTGCCTAAGTGTGATGTGCATTAGGGGCTTTTAAAGGATTTTTAAAGGGGGAATTAGGTATACTCCCAGTGTACCTTACCAGCTTCCCTTCTAACCTTGTCTAAGAGAGGGGCATAGTCATGACAGAAAAGTGCTTACATGCTGTGTGAATTAACAGTGTGAGGTCTATTACCTTGACTTCTTACCCCTCCAAAGAATATTCAACTAGTCTGTCTGTTTGGGCTTGTAGTTTTCCTTGCTGCTCAGGTTTGTTTCTCCAATAGCACAGTGGGTAGGGTGTTTGCCTTGCACACAGCCGACCCAGGTTCATTCCCTGGCATCCCATATGGTTCCCTGAGCACCGCCAGGAGTAATTCCTGAATGCAGAACCAGGAATAACCCCTGAGCGTAGCCAGTTGTCACCCAAAAAGCAAAAAAAAAAAGAAAAGGAAGGAGGGAGGGAGAGGAGGGAGGAGGAGGGAGAAGGAAGGAAGGAAGGAAGGAAGGAAGGAAGGAAGGAAGGAAGGAAGGAAGGAAGGAAGGAAGGAAGGAAGGAAGGAAGGAAAGGAAGAAAGAAGGAAGGAAGGAAGGAAGAGAGAGAGAAAGAGAAGGAAGGAAGGAAGGAAGGAAAGAAAGAAAGAAAGAAGAAGAAAGAAGGAAGAAAGAAAGAAAGAAAGAAAGAAAGAAAGAAAGAAAGAAAGAAAGAAAGAAAGAAAGAAAGAAAGAAAGAAAGAAAGAAAGAAAGAAAAAAAAGAAAGAAAGAAAGAAAAAAAAAGAAAGAAAGAAAAAGAAAGAAAGAAAGAAAGAAAGAAAGAAAGAAAGAAAGAAAGAAAGAATTTAAGAGTGGAAGAAAGAGATAAGAAAGGAAAGTAATGGGGTGAGCAGTGGAGGGGTGAGGTCTGGGGGCTTGTAGGGGCGGGAGAGGGCATGGGAACACTAGTGAAAAAGTTGATACTGGTGTGAGGATTGGCTTTAGAATGGTGTATACTTATGACTCACATCAATAAATATAGGTAATATTGCTGCTCTTTAATTAAATCCAAAATTTTAAAAATAAATTAAAAAGCTTAAAATATAAATATAAGTTCTGAAAAATGACAACAAGGCTACCAGAGCCTGCAGACCCTCTGTCGGGACCTCTCCCTCCCTTCCAGCTCCAGCAATGGCCTCCCCACCCCCTAATCAGGTGTATGACCTCTGCGCGGTGGACCCACCCAGCCACCAGTGTAAAAGCACAGGAACATCCACAAAAGGGGACATATTCCAAAATTCAAATTCATGACTTCTACATGAATTCATAATTCATGTAGAAATTTTTCCAGACTTCACTTGTATCACTTCACTTGTCCTCCTGTTGATCATCTATTAGCTCGAGCGGGCACCAGTAGCATCTCCATAGGTCCTGTCGCATGCTAGTGTAGCCCAAGCGCATCTGCTTGCTCCAGGAACATAAAGAGCCTCAAACCATTCCTTCAGGTCATGGGAATGAGGTCTATAATTGTTACTGGTTTGGGGCATGTCAAATACGACACAGGTAGCTTGCTAGGCTCTGCCTTGCAAATGGGATACTCTTGGTAATAGGCTCACATCTCGTGCATTTACTGATGAACCACAACAGGGGAGAGATCCACTTTTTACTTGAGTGGAGCTATGATGAGCAATGGAGTTGGATGTTGAAAATGAGTGCCCTCATGGTGTGGGGGGTTTCCCTGGCTTCTTACAAGGCTCTATTGGGATTGTGGACCAGGGGCTAGAACCCACCTTCCCTCCAGGGCACCTCGTGTTCAGCTCAGCACAGGGAAAGCCAGTAGCAGCTCTGCTCCATATATCTGAGTCTCTCTCTTTCCTGGCTTATTAAAATAAAGATATTAACTGTCAAGCATCATGAAAATATCAGGGATAAAAAAATTGACTTTGAACAACATGACTTTTGATAAATGTAACTATTAATTTATGAAAAAATTTAGGATGTCATGATGGTTCAGGAGTTGGATAAACAGTCCTCACTTTTAGCAGCAGCATCATAAAAACTCTCTTGTAGGGAACTGAGTCCTTTCTTTAAACTATATTGAACAAAAGGAAACAATTAAGTTTGCTAATCAACTTTTCATTTATTAATGTAGATAAGTGTTCAGTCCTTTCACCTAAGATAAACTCTTGTGCCTGTCAGAAGGGACACTTATCACCCCTCATTTAAAGCAATTAACTACTGGCCCCTATTCTATCTTAAAGCTGAACTGGTTAGTATTGTGGACATGATAGTCAAAATAATGAGAAAGTAACTTACAAGAAGCTATAAATAAGGCGGGGAGGAGGGAGGGAGTCAGGGGACATTGGTGGTGGGAAATGTGCACTGGTGGAGGGATGGGTGCTGGAACACTGTAGAATTGAAACCTAATTTTGTTAGGTTTTGTAACAAAACCTTACAAAAAAGAACCATTTTGTAATTGTTTATCTCATAGTGATACATAAAATTTTTAAAAAGTTTTTAAAAGATGCTATAAATAGCTTAATTAGTTGCTATATAAGAAGCATATAGCATTATTTGAATTAGTTGAATATAAGAAGTATTCCACTTTTCACTCTTCTTACATAGGCACCATGATTAAGAATACCATTAATTATTTCAGGAATATAGTGTTCCAACTCCACACCCATCAGGCAGCATAGGCATCCCTCAAGTAATCCTCCCTCCCCTTTAAAAAACTAATTTTTCCTATTTATATATTATATGTCTTATCACATACTTAAAGTAGCATTGATATTCATGGTTTTTTTTTTTTTTCTTTTTGGGTCACACCCTGCACTATTCAGTGGTTACTCGCATCTCTTTGCTCAGGAATTACTCCTGGCAGTGCTTGAGGGACCATATGGGATGCCGGGGATTGAACCCAGGTCGGCCTTGTGCAAGGCAAACGCCCTACCCGCTGTGCTATCGCTCCGGCCCCTTCTACTTATGGTTTCGGTGTCTACAGTTACCTCACCTGTCTACAGCCAAAGTGTCAGTGACCTTTCACCATGCCCCTATGCCACTTCCGTCTGCCATCATTCTCTCTTCTGTGTCTCACTAATATAGGCCAGCACCAGACTTTGTTGTAATTTACTTTCTTCAGATCCCAATCTTACTTTTCTTTATTCTACAGATGAGTGATATCCTGCATCCTTTGTCCTTCCACTCTCTCCAGCAGTGATCAGGGAAGATTGCAGATAGAATATGGTATAGTAGGTGACCAATCCATGTTTCTTAAAGATGAAGTTGAGGCAACAGTACATTGGCTTTTAACATGTACTCTACTACTGCAGAATATAAATTAGGATTACATGGAATGAATATAAATCCTCAGTATCTTCTCACAGTTTTGAAAATCAGTGCTAATAGCTAAATCACATCCACTGCAGTCTTTTATGTTCTTAGAATAAAATAATTTTAGATGATTATTTTGTTTAGCTTCTGCAATAATCCAGAAACAGGGGTTCCTTTGAGCAGAAAGAAACCAAATTCCTCTGAAAACTTAGTGCCACAATTACCCAGAAGGATGAGGGGTAACACTTGACTTGATGTGACACTTTCCTTATGTGACACTGGCCTTGATGTGTGTTATTTGCATCATTTTCTAGAAAAAGATTCCAAAGTTTGGGAGTCTCTTTCCCTTCAGGAAAAAAAAGGCACAACTTTGGAGTGTCCTATAGTTTCTATGAATCATATCCATGTTTTCTGTAGTCATTGCATAAGACTGTTTACACTTCTCTGCTTAAATCTCTCTACTTAAAATTCCCATCAACTTAGCTTATAATCAAGGGTCCTAGAACATCTCCTAAATTTAGACTTTGCTAAATCTAATGAATTTCACTAAATGGCTTAAACTGTTTTATGTGTCTTAGTGTAATTTCCAGGCAATTTTCTAGTAACTTGTGTCTTTGGGTTCAAGCATGGATTTGTTTATATAAAAAAAAAGTCAAAACTGATAAGCTGTGGATGTTGAAAATGACTGTGATTATGGTGGTGGCCCCACCCAAGAGAGAAGCCTATTTTAAGCCCAGGTATGCGGGTCTCTCAGCAGCTAAAGTCACCGGGCTTCCATGGAGATGGAGCTGGGGTCCCTTTTCCACACCACTGTCCCATCTGGGAGGCCCAGTGGACCTGCCCACGAACTGCTTCCGGGCTGTTGGCCATGATCCAGAGTCACAGACACACCGGACAGAGCTGCTACTGACCATGATCCAGAGTCACAGATGCATGGAGCAGCTGCGATGGGTTCTCCCCGTGGTGGGCTGCCACAAAGCCGCCAAGCCATATCTCAAACCTGTAGAAACCAACCACGTTCTAGAAACTCAGAAAGTCAATGCAAGAAGAGAAATCAGCCAAATTTGCCCATAACAAACCAGAAAAAGAAAAGTCATGGTTTTATCAATCCCATTGCCATATATGCACTGTAACGGTCAATATAATTAGTGCTGACTGAGGAAGCAGGCATGGGGAAAGGGGTGAATGGGAAATGAGGGTCTTTGGTGGTGGGAACACACTGGTGGTGGGAGTGGTGTTGGATGATGAATCTTTCGAACAACTGTGTTATGAAAAATATGTATTTTGTAAATCATGGTGTTTTAATAAAAAAAATAAAGACAATTTAAAACAATGCCAAAACTGAAAATCTGGTTACTTCAACATTGTTCACGGGTCGTTCAGTAGGGATAAAAGGTATATGATGACTTTTAATTTTAATGTGTGGTCACCTCAAATTCATTAATTATAAAGATGAAAGACTTTCTTTTCCTTTTCAAGGGACAAATAAAATTAAAAGCACTATCTAGCTAATTTTAATTTGTGGTCACCTCAAGTTCATTAATTATAAAGATAAAAGACTTTTTTTTTCCTTTTCAAGGGACAAATAAAATGAAAAAGCACTATCTAGCTATGGCTAGAGCAGTAGTCCAGGGAGTATGGCTCTTTTATTGGCAAACCAGGGGTTCTATTTCTGGCCTCCCATATGGTCCCTGTGCACTGCCAGGAGTAATTCTTGTGTGTCGAGCCAGGAGTAACCCCTGAGCACTGCCAGGTGTGCCCTCTCCCTGCCTCCTCCCCCAAAACCCACACAACTGTATATAGCACAATTAAGTTTTCTTTTACCCATAATACCCATAACTCTTCCGGTAACTTCAGTTATTATCAATTCCAACTAGTTTATTTTTATTTCCTTATATTGCATACATAGGTAATACATTCAATATATGTCTTTTCATTGAGGTTTATTTCGCTTCACTTCACAAAGTCCCCTTGAGTTTCTTCCATATTGCTTCAAATGGCAGATTTGTTTCTTTGTTAGGGGGCAACAACTAATGATACTTGGGCTTAGCCCTGGCTCTGTTCTCAGGGATCATTCCTGAGAGGGAAGTGCATACTGAGTGCGGGGATTGAGACTGGGTAAGCCGCACAGGCTACCCACTGTATCAACTCTCTGACCCCATGGCATATTTTTTATCTTTGTTGTAACTGAATTGTATTTCATTGTGTGTATATATATATAAACACATGTTCATTTCTAGTCTCATATTAATGGGCTTGAGTTATGCCTATATGTTAGTTATAAATAATGTGGCAATAAAATGGAGTGGATATATCTTTTTTAACTGGTATTTTCATATTCTTCAACTATATAGCCAGAAATGACATTGCTGAATCATTTGATAATTATCATCAACTTTCTTTTGAGGAAGCTCCATATGTTTTAAAATGGTTATTGTCTCATCATGGTGTAAAAAAATCTGTTTTGTTCCACATTCTCACCAGCACTTATTGTAATTATTCATTTTGAGGTACGTTCTCACACATATGAGGTGGTACCTCATTGTGGTTTTGATTTTTCTATCCCTAATATACTAGCATCTTTATCTGTTGCTATCCTTCTGCCTGTCCTTTTTGAAGAATCTGCATTTATCCTTTTTGAAGAAGTGTCTGTTCAAATCTCTGGCTAATCTTTATTTTATTTATCCATTTATTGATTTATTTACTTATTTATTTTGCTTTTTGGTTCACAGTGGGCAATGCTTAGGGGTTACTCCTGGCTCTGCACTCAGGAATTACTCCTATCGATGTTCAGGGGACCATATGGGATGCCAGGGTTGAACCTGGGTCAGTCATGTGCAAGGCAAACACCCTACCTGCTGTGTGCTGTGCTGTTGCTCTAGCCCCTATTTTGTTTTTAACTAGTGGAGGAAAAATAGTATAAATTTTATTTTATATTTAAGTAAGAAATATAATATGCAACATGTTGTCAAAGATTATCATCAAAATAACAAATATTAAAGTGTCAGCATATGTCAGCCTCGCACATCTATTTAACCTTTTCAGGCACATAAAATAAACACATTTCCCAGACTTTCTTGCAGCAAGGTGGGATGTGTGACAGGTCTAGAAAAGGGAATCAGTGTAAATGGTCTGTACTGCTTTGAGATCTGGCTATACAATTTCTTGTGTGATTTCCCATTCTCTCTTCTCTCTGTGGCAAACTAAAGAGAATAAAGAGTTGCAGCATTGAAGAATCCGGAACCCCTGAGTCACTTGGATAAGTGTGTTCTAAAATGATTATCCTCAGGGCCAGAGTGATAGCACAGGGAATAGGGCATTTGCCTTACACACGGCCAACCCAGGTTCGATCCCCGGCGTCCCATATGGTCCCCTGAGCACCACCAGGAGTAATTTCTGAGTGCAGAGCCAGGAATAACACCTGAGCATTGCCGGGTGGGATCCACAAAGCAATAAATAAATAGATAAATAAATAAATAAAATTATTATCCTCCTAATTTAATTGACTTGAGAAAGAAATTTTGTTGAAATGCTTTTATTTAAATCGCCGTGATTTCCAATACTATTAACGGTAAATTTAACAAATACAGCATCCCAACACCACATTCTTACTAGAGCGTCTTCTTCTCTCCACAGCTACCTCAGAGTTGCCTCCAATTCTTCTTCAATCTCTGACTTGGTAAACTTGATTTCCTAAGCAGTGTCTCAGGTCATATTGTCTTTGACCATTGGCAATTCCTGTACTATATTTCTTTTTATAAAGATAATGTGCCTTTCTTTCTTTATCTTTTTATAAAGATTAAGAATAATAATCTTTTTAAAGATATAAAAGATATAAAAATATTGTAAAATATATTTAAAAGATATATTAAATATATTTAAAAGATATAAAAGATATAAAATATTTTTAAATATATTTAAAAGATATAAAAATATCTTTTTATAAAGATAAAGATAATGTGCCTTTCTTTCTTTATCTTTTTATAAAGATAAAGAAAAGATCATCCTAGATCTCTCCTTCTGGCAGGCTTCACTCAGCATTATACTCATCCGTTCTATCCACATATATGCAAATTGCATGAAAATTGTCCTTATATCTGAGTTGTATTTCATTTTGTGCATATACCACAGTGTCCTTTTCTTAAGATTACAATCAGAAAGTTTTACCATGGGATAGACAATTACAAAGCTGTTCATGATTGGGTTTCAGTCATGCTGTGTTCCGTACCCATCCCTCCACCAGTGCACCCTTCCCAAAACCTTTCCCCAGATTCCCCCACTCCCAGTCTGCAACTTTGGCAGACTCTTCTCTCTCTATCTCTCTCATGCGCACACTCACGCACACAGCTCTCTCTCTCTCTCTCTCTCTCTCTCTGTCTCTGTCTCTTTCTCTCCCTTTTTGCACACTGTGACTTGCAATATGTACATTTAGGGATTGTCATGTATATCCCTTTACCTACATTCAATGCTCAATTCTAGTCTGGTATTACCATTTTCAACAAGCATTGGCACACTTCTCTATCTTACCTAACCTCTGAAGTCTTTTCAATAAATAATACTGAAAACACTTGAATAGGTGTATGGTGTGGAGAGTCAACCTTGACCTGTACCTTTCTCTCTGAATCAAGATCCATTCTATGTGAATCAGAACTAATGCAAAACTAGAAAACTCGGGGCGGAGCAATAGCACAGCGGGTAAGGCGTTTGCCTTGCACGCCGCCGGCCCAAGTTCAATCCCCAGCATTCCATATGGTTCCCCAAGCATGGCCAGGAGTAATTCCTGAGTGCAGAGCCAGGAGTAACCCCTGAGCAGTGCCAGGTGTGACCCAAAAAGGCAAAAAAAAAAAAATAAACCTAGAAAACTCTTAGAGAGTTAGAGGAAAAAAAAAGACATTTAAAAATTAGCTCTGAGAATTTCTTATGATCTAAAAAATCACTAAAAATAAAGAGAAAAAAATAGTATAATTAAATAAAAAAGATTTAAAAATCCATTCAAACATACCATAAAAATTTTTTAAATTACAATGTTTCTTTTTTTTAAGTATTTTATTATACCACCGTGAGATATACAAATAAAAAGATATACAATTAAAAAGTTCATATTTGGGTTTTTGGTCATACAGTGTTCTAGCACACGTCCCTCCACCAGTGCCCATCTCCCACCACCAACGTCCCTGGTTCCCTCCCCCTTCCCACCCCCTCCATGGCAGGTTCTTTATTTCTTTCCCTTTCTCTCTCTTTTCTTTTCCTTCCCTTCCAGACTATGGATTACAGAACACAATGTTTCTACCTAACCAAGAAGTTGCATAATTATTTCAAATTAGCAGAATTCAAACAATGTATAGGAAAGGAACTGAGTCAATCATACTAAATAAGTAACTTGCGCAAGTCGTGATAAGAAAATGTTGGTAATTTGCAAAATGGTGTTTAATTTATGAAAAGTCTCAAGTGCTTTACTGTCACACACACACACACACACACTGCATCACTCGGCTGTTTTCTTGTACCGACATTCTCTGGTATGCCAGTCATACCAGAGAATGTCAGTTTTCTTTCCTGTATGTTCATATGTTAAATTGCATTTTTGGTAAAAATGAAAGCTTGGAAGATGGGGATGTATAGTTTATGCTTCAACTATTGGAGGATCTGGGTTTGATGTCTGGCTGTGAAAAATAAATTTCATGCAATGACTTATTCACCACACTTAATGATTAATATCTCATGTGGTGAAAGCATCTGAGAGCAAAAACTTAGAAAATTCAAACGTGGTGTTTTAAATGAAACAAAAACTTTGAATAGATTTTTTTACAAATTATATAAATGAACAGTAAACATGTCAGGATATAAAGCACTAATATCATCACTATCACTACCACTATCACTATCACTATCACCATCTTCCCATTCATCATCTGTTTGCTAGAGCGGGCACCAGCAATATCTCCATATGTCCTGTCTCATGCTAGTAGAACCCAAAGGCATCCGCTTGCTCCAGGAACATAAAGAGCCTCAAACCATTATATTAGGTCATGGGAATGACCTAATATAAATGTTACTGGTATTTGGCATATCAAATACGACACGAGCAGCTTACCAGGCTTGCCGTGCCGGTGGCATACTCTTGTAGTCACCTCTAAATCACTGTCTGTCTGTCTTCCCGTTCATCATCGATTTGCTCGAGCGGGCCCCAGTAACATCTCCATATGTCCTGTCTCATGCTAGTAGAGCCCAAGGCATCTGCTTGCTCCAGGAACATAAAGAGCCTCAATCCATTCCGGAATGAGGTCTATCATTGTTACTGGTATTTGGCATATATATCAAATACAACATGGGTAGCTTGCCAGGCTCTGCTGTGTAGGTAGCATACTCTTGTAGGCATCTCTAAGTCCAGGATTTATTGATGAACCGCGTGGGCGCAGCGAGCGGGCGCTGATAGACTGGTCTGCTGGGTGGAGGTCTGACTAGAGAGAAGTCCGAATGTGGAAAATGGAGGCCCTCATGGAGTGGGGGGGGGTCGTCTGGCTAGTTGTGAGGCTCTGCTGGGATGGTGGGCCAGGGCTAGAACCTACCATCCCTCCCGGGCGCCTCACAGGGAGAGCCAGTAGCAGCTCTGCCCCATGTCTGCGAGTCTCTGGACCGGCATACCTGAGCCGGATTTAAGAAAGACTGCTGCAGGGTGGAACTCGATGAGCCGGGCGCTGATAGTCACCTCTAAATAAAGCAATTATTGATGAACCGCACGGCCACTAGCGGCCATATCATAGAATTGCATTCAATATCATAGAATTGCATACTAAAATTTTCTTATACTGTTTGGGCTCTAAGCAGCTAGTATTGGGGCCTGGCACTTGCCCTTAGTGAGGCCCTGCTGGTGGGGTACCCAGAGGTGGGCCCTGCTTTCAGGGTAGTGGAACTTCCGAATGCTCAAGAGCTTACACCCACCACTTGAAAGACTTGATCACTTGACATCCCGTTATTCGTCAATTTGTTCGAGCGGGTACCAGCAATATTTCCATTTGACCCTATCACGTGCCAGTGTAGCCCGATGGCATCTGGTTGCTTCAGGAATACAAAGAGCCTCAAACTGTTCGTTCAGGGTCTTGACGAAGAAGTCTGACCACCTTGTAGGTGGGTGGCCACGTGATCTTTTGATATCCCGTGGGATCCTGTAGGTATCTGTGCTTATTCAATGGAAGACTGGCAGGCAAATTATTTACATCTAAGGTGAGTCAAGATGTGCCTGGTCTTCTGACCACAGTAATACATAAATCAGTAGCCGTTACCTTGAAAAAGCTAAATCAGTGACTGTTATCTGTTGTGGCCCAGCATGCTCTGTGATTTTTGCTTGTACCCCCTCCACCCAAAAATTGTAAAAAACGCTTAAACTGTGCTCAGTAAAACAGGACTGCTTTCCAGGACTCCCCGACCCCCTGCTGTGTTGGTGTCTTTCTTTTCCTTTCTGCAACAGCAGCAAGGCAAATGCTTCTTCCCAAGTCCTTCCCTCTCCTTTTGCAGGAATGAAGTCTGGCAAGATTCAGGTCTCCCTCATTCCTGTGAGGGATGAGGGGGTCACTGGCCAGGACCCTCTGACATTATACCATTTAATGATTCTATATATAACTCCAATGTCTTTTACCTATAGCACCAAACATTAAACTCATTTTTTACACTATCCACCTGAAGATTACATCACTCCCAGAGGCAAATTAAGGGCCCGACCCTCTAAGACTGCAGCTGTCCTGTTTGGATGTCCTGTGCAAGTCTAGATTGTCATCTTTGCTTCTCAGCAAAAGCTATATCACTATCCTTGGGTTCCGCTTAATTTGCTGGGGCAACTCAGTTAACTATATTATCAGCTCACATCACCTCAAACAATAATTTAAACTTTAAAAGATTCTCAATGCCTGTGTTAGCAAGAATGCAGAGGAAGTAAAACTTTAATACACAGCTGGTGGTAATGTAAATTGATATAAATGCTACACTAAAAGCGTGCTTGACATTTTCATTAAGACTGAATACATTTACACTAATTCCTCTGAGAAGCATAATCCACTTTTAGTGAGTCATAATCTTTATTGCTGGTGGGTGATCTTATCTTGATGGTGATGATTTCTGACTGACTAGGGTAGTGGTTATAACAAAGATTCAGTAGCCAACTCAATTCCCTTTTCTGAAAAAAAAAACAACTTTTTTTTGTGTTTCTAAGGGTCAAGCCTAAGTCTCATTCTTGCAAGGCACACATTTTACCCTGAACTTCACTTCCTCTGGATCTGAAGCAATTTCTTCTTACACCAATACAAGAGCGTGTTTTCATCACGTTGATTGACTCTCCTTTTTAGAGCAGGTTTCTCTGCAATACCGCAATGCCATTTGATAACATTTACCCAAATAGATGCCATTGGGCTACATTGGCACGTGATAGGGTCCAATGGAAATGTTACTGGCACCCGCTCGAGCAAATCGATGAATAACGGGATTCAAGTGATCAAGTGAAGTGACCCAAATAGAATTTATGTTTCAAAATTGGACTCATTCTCTTCCAAGCCCTGCTACCGATTCATCAACTAAGGTTATACATTTTTTCTACATTCTTTTGTTGCAATTTCAACAATTTCACAGCATCTTCACCAGATGCAGATTCTATGTCAAGATTCCTTTTTTAGTTTTCTTCACTTATCCATTACAAGCAGCAAATTTGCTGTCCATTCAAGATTGAGCATATGATTGCCGCAATTACGCCCCATCCTTAGGCTCCACTTCTAATTTTAGTTCTCTTACTATTTCTACCTCAGTTGTTTCCATAGCTAAAGTCTTGAGTCTTTCAAAGTTATCACATGGTTGTAGTCAATTTCTTCAAAGCTCATGTAGTTCTCAACTTCTGTGTATCATGAATATTTAATGATAATTTCCTTCCATTGCAGCTGTAGCCTTGAAAATATTTCTGAAATAATAAGACTTAGGAGTTATAATTACTCTTTAATCCAGGGACTAAAGAGTGGATGTTTTGGTGGCAGATAGGAGAACTGCATTCATCTCTTGGTCCATTTCTATCAGTTTTGTGCCAACCGGGTGCAAGGTAAATGAGAAGTCATGTTTTGAAAGGAATCTCTTTCTGAGCAATATATCGAAAATATTCAAGGAACCAAGTTGCAATTATATGTTCTGTCACCCAGAATTTACTGCTTCATTTATGGAGCACTGACAAAGTAGGTTTAGTGTACCTTTTAAGATCCCTTTGTTTTTGTAATAGTAAATTACTATAAGTACTAACTTCATCTCAGTGGTGCTGGCTTCCCATAAGAGACACAACCGATCGTTTGAAGCCTGAAGTCAGTCATTGTCTTCTCTATAATGATGAAAGTTCAAAATAACATCTTCTGAGGCCAGAGCGATAGCACAGTGGGTAGTGTCTTTACCTTGCATGCTGCCGACCCAGGTTCGATCACCAGCATCCCATATGGTCCCTGGATCACCACCAGTAGTAATTCCTGAGTGCAGAGCCAGGAGAAACTCCTGAGCATTGCTGGGTGTAACCCAAAAAAGCAAAAAAAAAAAAAAAAATCTTCCAACATAAGTCTGCTCTCTACTGAATATATATTGACTATTCCTGCCCCCTTCATTGACATACTAGCCAGAACTTCCAGGTAATTGGTAATAATTTCTATACCAGCCCTTACTGCTTCATCTAACCCTTTGATGTTGTGAAAGTTCCTTCTTTCTATATGCCTCATGAACCAAACGTTGGCAATTTCAAATTATTTTATTTTTTTTTAATTATATATCTCACGGTGGTATAATAAAATACTTTTTTTTTTTGCTTTTTGGGTCACATGCGGCAATGCTCAGGGGTTTCTCCTGGCTCTGCATATGGAGATGTTACTGGTGCCCGCTCGAGCCAATAGATGATGAACGGGAAGACAGTGATACAGTAATACAATGATATTGGCGATTCTCTGGGGTTATTCCTGGCTCTGCACTCGATTACTCCTGGCGGTGCTCGGGGATCATAAGGGATACCGGGTATCAAACCCAGGCTGGCACGGGCCAGCTGCGTGCAAGGAAAACGCCCTACCCCTGGGCTATCACTGATACATTTTCAATATCCACTGCCATTAGAACTCCACCCAAGAGAAAAGCCAATCTCAAGCCAGCTCATCAGAGCCCCACCCTATAGAGAAGTCTATTTCAAGCCCAGGTGTGCTTGAACTACAGAGACAGATACATGGGGCAGAGCTGCTACCATAATGTCCTAGAGGGTGCAATTTAGTTTTGACCTCATCATTAAACCACATCTTCCATCGAAGAAATTGGGATGGACTGAGACAAGTTTTAGCTATCACGTGGAAGTCTTCCGGTGTTCATACTGCAGTTTAATTCCAATGAGAAAGATATTCTGAACAAAAATGACATCCAAAAAGGTCATCCATAATTTGCATAAGCCTTTGTACAAATTATTTTATATCTGCAACTTTTTCATGTCTCTGAGTATTCGTAGAATTGAAGAGAGCAATGTTCTTGCTTTAAACTAGGCTCTTATGGAAATAAAGTTTTGACTGGTTTGATCTTCTGCCACTCAATCTTTCTCCTGATCAGCATTAAGGCTGTTTTCACTTCTATTATCCCTAAGTTCATTGAAGTAGCACTTTTACATGTCCATGAGCGTTTTCTTTGCATTTACAATTTGACTGATTCAAGAGAGTGAGCATTCTAATTTATAATGCTATAGGCTTTTCATGTGCCTGTCTCTGTCTCACGATCTTAACCTTATTTCTATCTTTTGAATTAAAAAAAAAACCATTGGGATTTTTACTTAATTTGTCCAATTTCAATCATTGTTGTGTCTCGGGAATAGGAAGGTCTAAGAGGAGGAAGAGAGGAGAATGACCTCTCTTCCTCCTCTTAGACCTCCTTTTATGGAGTGGTAAGGACACTTTACAGATTGTTTGTAGTCTTATATGGGTCATACGACAGCTCCGGAAACAGTGAGAATGGCCAAAATGTGAAGACATCAAATGCTCTTGGGTAAATTGTAACATTGTGTTTGTTCAGTGCATGGTTGCCACAGTTTGTTGTAGAAAACTTGTTACACAAATTGTAAATAAATTTAAGTTCTTCAAAATATAATAAATTGAGGCATGTCTGTAAATCGTGGTTTACATTTCATCCTTGTAAAACTATACAATATGAAAATGAAAGATGGATAAATGTCACATAAGGGAAGTTTTGCATACAAGAAAGTATAATTTCATGTTTCTATAGTTCAAAACAAAGAGAGTAAAAACAAATCAATGGAATATATGTGGGGTTGGAGCAATAATACAGTGGTAAGGAGTTTGCTTTGCACTTGGATGACCATGGTTCAATCTCCAACATCCCATAAATCTCCTGTGCCCACCAGGAGTGATTACTGAGTGCAGAGGCAGGAGAAACCGCTGAACACCACTAGCGTGTCCTAAAAACAAACAAATAAAATGATATGTGTTAACTTTGATATTAAAGAAGGAATGAATGCAGTAAACAAAAAGTATGAGGGGGTTTTCTTGAACTCCTAATAACCATTTTATAAATGTGCACACTACAATCTATAGTTTTTCTATGTACTTATTTTATTTTATATAAAGTTAATAAAATGATAATATTTCAGGGTAGAAGAGATAGTACAGCAGATAGGGTGCTTGCCTTAAACACAACTGACTTGGAACTGAATCCCAGCACCTCATATGGTCCAGATGGCAAGAGTGATCCTTGCGTACAGAGCCAAAAAGTAAGCCCTGAATTCCGCCAGGTGTGACCCAAAGTTTTCAAAATACAATAAATGTTAATATTTCCTAGAGAGATAACTCAGAGGACTAGATTGCATGCCTGGTGTGCCTGAGGCTCCAAGTTTGATTCCTAGACTACATGACTCCCAAGCACCACACATTATGTGTGACTATGGTGGCCCCCAGCACCTTTAAGTCCTACAGCAGCAAATTGCCATACTGAGCCCCAAAACTATGAGGCCCATATCACTTGCTTTTAAATGAACCACATCCCCTAGGCATCACTGGAGAGGTTCTCTCAAAACATTAATATCTCCTTAAGACACATTAAGACTTTAGACCATGCATAAAACAGTTAACTAAGTGTGTGTTTTATGTGTTTCTGGTTTCCATGTCTGTGATCTATGTGAGATATAAATTTACCCTAGAACCATAATTAGAAGGTCACCAAAAGACAATTTTCTGTTCCTCCACGTTTCTGACTCTAAACACACCAGCTGTCTCCTGATCCTGCTTCCTCCTCCCGGCCCTGTCTGAGCAAGCAGCTATTCTCTCTGATGGTATTTGCATACAGTGCCTGTCTGAACGAATAACCAGAGCCAAGGTCAAGTGCAAACTAAAGATGGAACTCGGTTTAAATACTATGCCCTCATACAGGGAAGGGATCCCACAACTGTCAGCATTGATGTACCGAATTTATTAACCCGAATCTGTAACAATTTTAACAGTGCTGTCCACCCGGCATCTTTCTCCTCATTGGAGAAGAGTCTAGAGGGGTATGGCTTTTAATAGACCCCAAAACTAGAAAGCGTTTGGCAGGTGGCTGTGTTCCCGGGAGTCAGGCACTTATTAGTTAGCCTAATTTAGAACAGATCACGTCTCTCTGTATAAAGGATTGTTGATGCTCAGCAAATAATAAGTAATAATAATAAGGTTCTCATGAAAACAAAGTTTTTGTTTATTCTAGACTATGTATAAACTGGGGGGGAGGGGAGGGGGAAAGAGGAAAGGCCTTGCAGTTCTTTCCATAGAAACAGCTGAAAGGGGGAACATTCCACACATTACCTAGGGAAAGCTCAGAGATCATTCAGAGCAGTCTTTATCCAGCAGGTAGAAGTCGGAGAGTTGAGGCAACCAAATTCTCTTTCCATAATCTGTATGTGTCTCTGTGTGCATCTCTCTGTGTATGTGTGTGTCTCTCTTTGTATATCTCTGCATGAGTTTCTGTGTGCATCACTCTGTGTATGCATGTCTCTGTGTGTCTCTGTGTATCTCTGTATGTGTCTTTGTGTCTCTCTCACTTCTTTCATCCTTTCTCCATTCACTCTCCCACCCCTTGTTCTCTATCACTTGAATGTGAGACAGAGTTTTTGTCTCACATAATAAATTTATGCCCAACACAACAGATAAAATGTAAATAAGACAAAAGGAATAGATGCACTTGCCGCCTCACTGCTGAGAGAGCCACTATTTATCCTACCAGTATGGCTCCTTCTCACATAGGCTTTGTGGTTCTGGTTAGTGTTGGTGATTAAATACAGTCTTCACACATTCACACATCTATCTCCTTTCCTTTGGGAAAAAAAAAACTTCAACACATCTGTCTTCCAATTGATTTATTCATGGGGGAAATTATGTTTTAAATATGTTCTTCCATTTTAGAATATCCTGCTTCAATGCCACATATAGCTTTTTCCTAATAAATTATAACTTAAATCATATCCTTTCATTACAATGTGAGGGGACTTTAACCTATTTCATTGCTATAAGCAATGCTGTGATATGTATGGCTATGTCCGGCATTATTTTCTTAAGTTCTATAAGTAGATTTGCTGGATGGAAGAATATGCAGACCTGCACACTTGCAGTGTGTGGGCAAATTGGCTCCCACAGGTTGTCATTCCAGCAGTGTGAGCACTGTCACCCACCCCGCAGTACACGAGCACTTCCATTGCATTGACAATATTCTATAGCAACATTTCATCAACTCTCCCCACTTTTTCTGGAAGGAGGCAACACAGTTTATTATGATTTAAATGCTTGGTTTTCTTTAGCGCCTTTCATGTTTTTATCTGGGGGTTGGTCACGTCTCTTAGTCCTCAGGGCTTATTCCTGGCTCTGTGCTCAGGGATCATCCTGAGAGTGCTCAAAGGATCATATAGGCTTATGGGGATGGGAATTGAAGTGCTACATGCAAGGAACGTGCCTTATCTTTGGCAAGATAAGGCCAAAAGTATCTGTACTCTTTCTTTGGCAAAATTTTTCACAATTCAACTGTATTTTTTTAAATGTAAGATATTTTAAGAAATAATTTAAAATAAGTTATTTTAAAATATTGAATACTTTAAATGTGTAATGTGTTTTAAATATGGAATATAAATCAAATATTTTAAAATATGCAATAATTGTTAAATCTTCTACACATGTTATACTGGTTTCAACCTTTTTTATTGGGTATATGCTGGAATTCATAGCATATTATATTCCAACATTTTTTTCTTTATTTTTTTCAGGTTTTTTTCTGTATTTTTCATGTTTCTATGAGTTTTAGTAATGGTGATTTATTATTTCAGTTTATGGTGTATACTTAGAAAGGGTATTCTCATATGAATAATTCATGTTACATGAAAAATCAATCACACATATTTATTTTAGAACTTTCATATTTTACTGTCTATACTAAATTTATAATGATTGCTAGATAATTTTATATGACTGTTTGTACTGAACACTGGGTAGTTTTAGCTGCTTTACATACTCTAAATCATTTAATTCCCATAACTCTGTAGGAACCAGTCTGCTATGTTGCACCAATTTTAAGATAAGGAAAGTGGGACAAACATTTGTCTAGATTTAAAAGCTCTCAACTTAGTAAATCAGAGAGGTTATTTATTTATTTATTTATTTATTTATTTATTTATTTATTTATTTATGGAGTTAATCTTTGTTTTTTTGTTTTGGGGGCATACAGCATGGTGCTCAGGGCTTACTTCTGGCTCTGAAGTCAGGTATCACTCCTGGTGGGTTGGGGGCAATGGGCTGCCAGGGATTGAACCCAGGCCAGCCACATGAAGGCAAATGCCCTACCCTCTATTTATCTCTCTGGCCCCTGGGTGCTAATTTCTGTCAAATACTTAGAGCTTCCAGAAATACACATTTGGAATTATTTTTAGGCGCCCGGGAGGGATGGCGGTTTCTGGCCCTGGCCCACCACCCAGGCAGAGCCTCGCAACAAGCCAGACGACCCCCCCCCACTCCATGAGGGCCTCCATTTTCCACATCCGAACTTCCCCCTCGTCAGAACTCCACCCAGCAGACCAGCCTATCACAGCCCGGCTCACGCAGCCGCTTGCGATGATGAATGGGAAGACAGTGATACAGTGACAGTGACTTATTTATTTATTTATTTATTTATTTATTTATTTATTTATTTATTTATTTCTTGTTTTGGTGATACCCGGCAATGCTTGGGGTTACTCCAGACTCTGCTCAGGAACTTCTCCTGGTGGTGCTTAGGGTACCATATGTGGTGCCAGGGATTGATCTCAGGTCTGTTGCATGCCAGGCAAACGCCCTATTCACTGTGCTATCGCTCCAGCCCCTAAGTCAGAGTTTTAATATGGCAAATCTGACTTTGAACACAATGCCCCTCCTTTAAAGGTTAGTTGTTGTTATTGTTTGTCAGGGAGCGCCGCCAGGGTCCCCAACAGTGTCGGGAGCGAAGTTCCCTTCTGACCAAGCCGGCGGGGAATGGATGAAGACTCAGGAATCAATGCAGTTTTAAAAGGACTTTACTATCACAGGATCCAATATACAATCCAAGAGCAAGAAAACCTCTGGAATCTGGGTTCCCAGCTAGGCCCGAGCCAGGTGTAGGCCAAGATGGCTGCCACCACGTGTTGAGGCCCAACAGAGAATGGAGAGGACGGAGAAGCAAAACGCCAAGGGAAGCCGAAATGGCAAAAGGGGGAGGGGAAAGAGAGATTCTTTCTTCTTACAGCTTATTTTATAGCTAGGAATCCCCCAAACTCCCCAGCCCAGCCCATTCTGGGCTGGGCTATCTAGAGATGAAAACAGGAAAATAGCTTTATAGAAATGTAGCAACTTCAGGAGACCATCTGGTTGTTTAAAGGACCCAGAGCTAATTAAAAGCCTCCTAGCAGAGCTGGGAGAAGCTATAAGCTAAATGTAACTTCCCCTGGCAGAAAGAAACAAATGCCCTCAGGTAATTTTTCCCAGCACCTCACCTAATATCTTGAGCCAAGATCTGCCTGGAATTGCTTTTATAGGGTAGAGAAGGGGGTTTCTGAGATGGCATGTCTCTGTACCAAAGACTAATACTAATGCCAGTTAAATATTTCTCCAAGCCTTCACAAGAGTCTCGTCTACTTCACAGTAGTTTTGGGTTTTAGTTCCTTTGAGTTATCAGGGGAGCCATGCTTGCTTACTTGGAGGCAAACAGCATTTCTCTCTGGTCTAATTACTTAGAGATCCAACGTGGCCCGGCAAATATGCTGGTAAGATCTAGCTAGTCCCACGATGATTGTGGTAACATGAGAGAATATTTATACCAGCCAGTATAGAATACATGGTCAGATAAGACTGCCACATTCAGACTATTCCCCTATCTATGAAGTGACCTGCAGGAGGCAATCCAGAGCAGATGCAGAGAGGCCTAGGCTTTTAGTTGTCCTGCAACAGTTGTTGTTGTTGTTGTTGTTGTTGTTGTAAATAAGATACTTTATTTAAACACCGTGGTTTGCAAAGTTGTTCATAATACAATTGTTCACGGCTTTCAATGTTCCAGCACCATTCCCACCACCAGAGTGACCTTGCCTCAACCATTGTCCCATTTTCCAAACAACCTTTAAGCCTGCCCCTTAACAAGCACACAATCATTTATTTTTATATCATTTGTTGCAATTAAATGGATAAAGAAATTATCAAAAATACTTCAGTAAAAAAAGATATGTGAAAATTGTTATATCTCACCACAGGGTTGTTAAGTCCTTATATGAAGTTTTGTTTTGTTTTGTTTTTCAAAAAATCATGGAAATTTACTTTTTCATCTATTTAAAACTTGACCCAAAATATTTGGAATAACTTCAAATAAGATTGTATCTCTCTGAGAGGATTTAAAAAATTAAATCCAATGTATAACAAGAAAAAACAATCTAACTTGTTCAGACCTACAGAAGTGAAATGCCACTTAAATTCTCTGGGGATAATTGAATTTAAAGGTTTCATGAGATCCCGGTAAAGGGTGAAGGTCTTGCTGAGGTGAAGGTTTCTCGAGGACTGAACTGTACTGAGGAAGTATCTTTTGTCCCAGGAAAATGTGCAGAACCCCAAGGTGTTCATGATCAAGTTCATAATAGAACAGCAGGATAAAATGGCGTGGAGTTAGTGCTGGGCAAGGCAAGTGCCCTACTAACTCTACTATTTCTCTGGCCCTGAAAATTAGTGAAATTTTAAGAAAAAAAGTCTGACTAATCCTATGAAAGTATAAACTGTGTTTTCTCCTCAAGGGAAGGAATATTGGGGTTTTTTTTAAAAGAAACTATTATAGTATAAATAATGTTTAAAATTTGCATTAATAAGTAGATTGTGATAAAAGAAATCCCTGGAGAAACAAAATGTCACCCGAATAAACAGAGCATTCAATATACATGAAACATTAATTTGTTGTTAAAAAGTATAAAATCTCTTAGTAAGCTAGGAGCAAATAGACTTAATATAGAATAAACTTCAACTAATAGAGGGTAAACATAAATTCACAACGGCAAAGTGAGTATGACTGAGAAGTTTGTCGTTTAAAATTTTATTTATTTTGATACTGGGGCTACACCCAGGAGTGCTGAGGGTTTACTCTTGGCTCTGCCAGACCAGAGATCACTCTGTCAGACTGAGGGGACCACTTGTGATGAAAAGATCCAACCTGTGTTGCCTGTGTGCAAGGCAGCCATCCCACCCCTGTACTATTGCTCTAGCCCTGTCATGTCTTTTAAAGAAACTCCTTTAACAGTGGCAAAATTGGCTTTGACACTATATATCCCCTAAGCTGTTACCTGTCTCTGAAGCTTTCTTTCATTTCTTCAAATCTGAATGATAATCTAGCATCTAGCTGGGTAGAGAATTCTTGGTGAGATGTTCATGTTAATTTATTTAAAAAATTTTACATCGTTTACCATTCTCTCTAGCTTGTAGGGGTTCATTTGATAAATGCTGTGAATCTTTTGGGCTTCCCTTTGTATGTAAGTTTCATTTCTGATCCTATTGCTTTTAACACTCTGCTCCTATCTAGGTCTTTATCATTGTGATCATAATGGACTCAGAGTTTGGTTGTTTGGGTTTATTTTTAATTCATTTTTATTATACCATCGTGAGATATACAATTAAATACTGTCCATGATTGGGTTTCAGTCATACATGTTCCAGCACCCATCCCTCCACCAGTGCACATTTCCCACCACTGATGTTCCCTGATTCCCTCCTCCCTGCCCCCCAACTTTGCCTCCTCTCTCTCTCTCTTTTCTCTCTCTCTCTCCTTCTCTTATACATTGTGGCTTGCATACATGCATTTGGGATTGTCATATATATCCCTTGCCTATATTGAATGCTCAGTTCTAGACTCATATTACCATTTCCAACAATTATTAGCACACTGATCCCTTCTCTGTCTTACCTAACCTCTGACTTCCATACACTTGTGGTAGATTCCAACCACTGACAAGTCCTCATGATCCATGTTTTGCCTGGCCTTGGGCATTAGTATCATGCTATTTTTTATATCCCACAAATGAATGCAGTCATTCTATATCTATCCTTTTCCCTCTGGTTAATTTCACTCATCGTGATTGTCTCCTTGTCCATCCATTATAGACAAATTTCATAATTTCATTTTTCCTAACAGCTGCATAGTATTCCACTGTGTTGATGTTTCATAGTTTCTTTATCTAGTCATCAGTTCTCGGGCACTCTGGTTGTTTACAGATTCTGGCTATTGTGAATAGTGCTGCCATGAATATAGAAGTGCAGATGGTGTTTGTATCAACTATTCTTTCAGACCATGATGCACTGAAAATAGAAGTGAATCACATACAGAAATGGAAAATATATCAAACACCTGGAAACTAAACAACTCATTGCTGAACAACCAGTGTGTCATAGAGGAAAACAAAGAGGAAATCGAAAGATTCCTGGAAACAAATGAAAATGAAGCCATGAACTACCAGAATTTGTGGGACACAGCTAAAGCTGTGCTAATAGGAAAGTTTATAGCTCTGCAAGAGGTCATCAGAAAAGAAGAAAGGGCCCATATAAATAATTTGACTTCACAGCTTAAGATCTTGGCAAATGACCAACAAAAGGAGCCCCACCCAGGCAGAAAGAAGGAAAAAATAAAACTTAGAGGCAGAAATTAATGGGCTGGAATCCCAAAAAACAATCCAAAAGATCAATGAAACCAAGAGTTGGTTCTTTGAAAAAGTGATGGTGTCCTATGTTGAATGTTTGGTGGTGTTTGGGTGTACAGAGCTTGTCACAGGGTTTCTTTGGTTTACAAAAGTGAGAAGAAGCTTTAGTCATGGACATAACGAGTAGGGGATTACCTTCAGTGCTTCTCTTAAAAGAGCTCCTGGGGAAATCATAGAGGGAAATTACCAGAAGATTGGCAGTTCCAGTCCATTACTCCTTGTTGTATATCATTACTCCTTGTTGTATGTCATTACTCCTTGCTGTATATCATAAATCCTTGTATGTTGTTTCTCCTTGTATATCATTACTCTTTGTTGTATATCATTACTCTTTGTTATATATCATTACTCCTTGTTATATATCATTACTCCTTGTTATATATCATTACTCCATGTTGTATATAATTTCTCCTTGCTGTATATCATTATTCCTTGTTGTATGTCATTATTTCTTGTTGCATATCAATTCTTCTTGCTGTATATCATTACTCCTTGTTGTATAACAGTATCCCTTGTTGCATATCATTGCTCCTTGTTCTATATAATTTCTTCCTGAATGTTGTTGGATCCTCAAGATTGGTTGCTTATGTTTGTTTGAGGGTGAATAATTATGGTCTATAAATTATTTGTATATTTGCTTGGAAGTCAGTAGTAACATCAACTGGGTAACTATTTCCAAATCTTGAAATTCCTGTAGAAGTTAGATGCTGGGCTTTTCTTTAACTAGAATCTGTTCACTTAGTAAATATTTATTGTATTTACTAGAGTAAAGGCTAGAGATGAATAAAAAGGCTCCAAAACTTTCTCATGGAGTTTGAGTCTAATAGATAAAATCCATTTGGATATAAAATATAGCACATTAAATATAATATTTGTTTCTAAGACTGCCTAAGGAAGTGACACAAAGGACAGAATTGTCAGTCAAGAAGATAAAGAATATATAGTGTTTATATGGGAGTGGATCACTCAGTATTATGAAATAGCATTTGGAGCTTGTCATAATCCAGTTTATAATAAACATCTCAACATTACTGATCTTTATGTGTGATATCCAATGGTCTTAGTATTTGCAATGTTAGTATATTATATATATGATATATGACATATATGATATATAGATATGATATATGTATGAATATAAATATATATATGAGCAACTGACTGGGGATTCCCAACAATAATGCCTATAAGACTTTTCAACCTATGGCTGTACAAGTTTTGATATTATCACACTGTAGTGCTATGGGTGGTATAATGTAGCACAAAAATAAAGATCTTCCAGCACCTCCAGGTACAAAATCTACTTTGGATAATGTTCTGAACAGTCCCATAATGAAGTACATTTCGAAACTAATAGATTCATACTGATTTCAATTTAGCTAGTTATCTAAGACACTCCAGATATTCAAGTATGTGAAATATATCTGCTTGATTAGTTCTTGAGACTATTGTAACATCCTGTTCAATGATTTTTTTCTCCTTGTAATTTGGGTATTGTTCCTTTTCCTATTTGAGAATGAGTTGTTAGAGGCAATATGTTTATGGCGGCTACCAACCACCTTGCTCCCTTTGTTTCTTTACTGAACATTTTGTCTCTTTTTATATTTTGCCATCATTTTGGTCACAGTATTAATCTATCAAGATTATAGCCCAGATTTCTTTATAATTCTATTTGCATTTGGTCCCTTTTAATAGCTCTTAACTATCACTTGCCATTTCCCCATATTTACCGGTACACATTATCTATAATATTGTTAATGAGTGTCTCATGCACACACTTCTCTAGTATCATCCCCAGAGTTCCTGCTTCCCTTCACAATGTCCCCACTGACTGCTCAATCCCTCTACCCCCTGCCCCAGATACTCTCAGATTTAGACCAGCTCTTTAGTTATGAACCTTTGGCCATTTATTGTTCCAGTATTATATATCTTTATATCTGTCTCACATGTGACAGACATTTTCTGCCCTGTTCCT
>JAJIBD010024911.1:0-96091 GCA_021461705.1 Cryptotis parvus | reverse complement strand
AACTATAGTTAGGAGGAAATATGAGAAAGATGTATTCAAACATTCAGTATAGTAGAAATATTTAGTATGGTAGTTCATAGAAAACAAAGCAGAACTGGTTATGTGAAACTTGAATAATCTCTCACTAGATAGAGGAAATAGCATATACTTTGCCATCAATCCCATAGATACAGGCATAGAAAATAACATAAGAAAGACCTTTTTAATCTTTAAATCAAGTGTGATAAATAAGAGGAAAACAAAAATATGTCTTTCACTAGAAAATGTAAATTGTCATATGTTGAGATTCCTGAGGCATAAATAGTTGTTCTTAAAGAGAACATAAACTGCAGTAGAAGCGAGATATTATTGCAGGTAGGGCATTTGCCTTTCATATGGTTGACCCTGGTTTGATCCCTGGCATTCCATATGAACCCCAAATATCACTAGGAGTAACTGATGAGCACAGATGGGTGAATAATCAGGAGTGGCCCAAAAAAATAAGACAAAGAGAGAAATAGAACTTACATAGAAAAAACAATTTGGTAATTATTGAATATCTTTGATAAATTAAACGTTTAATTGTATGTTAAAAGAAAGAATCAATGTGTGTGTGTATTCTTCATATTAGGCTCACAAAGAAAGAGATAATAGATTGATAGGGATTTAATGAGAAATTCATTTTTAATTATCACACAGCAGTATGAATTCAATATTATTACTTCATTAAGTGGGCACTCTTCTGAAATCAATACTTTTGACTCTTACTCATGAATATTGATATATATAGATGGCATGCATACTTTAGTTGTAATATTCTCATTTGTGTGCATTTGTATCCATCTCTTTGTAATAGAAGTTAAGAGCACATATTCTATTAGTTTACCATTATTACTCTCAGTAAAGTAACAATAAACCTGAGGACATAGATTACTTATAACTTAGAATTTTAGGATTTCTCAGTTGAGAGATGCTTCTTGATTGAGGTTGGGACACTTTTGTCAATATAAAATAACACAACTGGAAATATTTTTTTCAACATTTTCTTGAAACAGTGTCATCTTGTGGTTGATTTTGATATTAAGAACCTGCTTGGAAGTTTTCCCAGTTGTTTCTACTTTGTGAAACTAAAACAGTTTGAGAGAGTCTTCTTTCTCCCACTTTCCTTCTTTCTCCCACTTTCCTTCCACCTTTTCTGGGGGAGGGAGAGTCTGAGATTGGCCAGGAAAATGTGTAAAGATATACTCAGAGTGAACATGAATAACACACTTAGATATACGTGGTCTTTAAAAAAAATATTGTCAAACAGATCTCTCTCATTTTAGGGTTCAATACTTGTGTATTTTCAAAACAGTTTGTATTATAATTGATATGACCATTTCTTGATTTTTATTGTTTTTATTTATAAATGATTACAAAAGCAAAATATCTGACAATTTTAGTAAGGTTATTGTCAGGAATGCTTGTCGTTGTAGGAAACACTTTTACGATAATCAGGTTGATTTAGTTAATTAGCCAATTAAGGAGTGAACTGGAAAAGGAAGTGATTCCCAAGCTGAAGTCCAACTCCTAATTAAAGAGCAAATTAATTTTTAATAACAAAAGAAACTGATTTAAAAGGATTTTAACTTCTGCTCCAGTAAATCATCTTTCTTCATACCGTGTATTACATTTCGTTTTGTTCATTTTAAAGAAAAGTATTTTAGCTATATACAATCATACTCTAATACAAGAAGGTAAGCATGAATTCTTGACTGTATCAGATCTATTTAAAATCAGCTAAATCTAGCTTTAGCTTAAATAGTAAAGGGATGCTTCTTGATTTTATTGTTTATGTGTTTGAAACAAAGACTTTATTTTAGAATATGGCACTTCATAAAGTTTCCACAAAGAAAGCTAACGGCTATTTTATATGCTTTTAGATAGCTTAATGTACTTGTTATTATTTTAGTCACTTCACTTGTCACTTGTCTTCCTGTTGTTCATCAAGATTTGCTCCAGCAGGTACCAGTAGCACCTCCATACAGCCCCAGGGCACCTGATTGCTCAAGGAACATGAAGGGCCTCAAACCATTCCTTCAGGTCATGGGAATGAGGTCTATAATTGTTACTGGATTTTGGCATATCAAATATGACACAGGTAGCTTGCCAGGCTCTGCCATGCAGATGGTATACTCTCAGTAGTAGGCTCTCATCTCTTGCTTTTACTGATGATAGGGTGATAAAAGAATGGAAAAATAATTTTGCCTTGTACAGATAATTTTTGGTGGGAAGTTGTGGGTGGAGTTTCTTGGACCACACCTGCGATGCTCAGGAGCTACTCCTGGCTCTGCACTCTGGAATCACTCCTGACAGTCTCAGGCCCATATAAGATGCCGGAATCGAGACCCGGTCAGCTGTGTTTGCAAATGCCCTACCTGCTGTACCGTCTCTCTGGCCCACTTGGACAGATCTTTGATCTACGGTGTGTGTCCATGTTTAGGATGAACCTGGATGCTGAAAGAAAATGCATCGGGTTTTCAGGAAGTTTTCAGGAAGTTTTCGGGAAGTTGGCCTCATGTGATTCCTTGCTCAGTTTCTGTTAGCTTATGTGTGTGATCAGTTGTATCTTGTTACTACACATGCACACCTCTCTGCATTGCTCAGCAGCTAAGACTCTTAGTTACGTTTGTTGTGTAATATTTTAAAGATTGTCTCTTTTGTCCATTTTTCCATATAGATTGGGCACACTTTCGGATTCTTTCCAAGGGGATTTAATCCATGTAGCCTATGAATACACTAAAGAAGAGCTACAAGTTCCGGGAGATGTAAGTTGTGGGTTTTGTTGGGCTGTGATCAGTTGTAAATTGGCTTCTGAATTTATCATTTAACTCTAACGGAAAAATTAATTAATTATTTAATAAAAATAAATAAATGAAAGAACAACGGTTTCAATGTGTCAGCTCACCATCAGACTGTGTTGACAAGTATCTGCTAAATCCTTTTCAACTTTTTTTTCTTTCCCCGTATTTTTAAAGGTAGTCTGATTTATTTTAATAAAAATCGTTATTTTAATCATATTAATCATATTATTTTGTGGTCTTTATTTAATATTAACACATGTGTGGATACAAATTGGATGCTAAGAAGATCTTAATTTGAGACTGGCCTCACATTTCTAATTGAATATTCCACTGAATGTCCATAGACTTGTTTCTTTCACAAATAATTCATTGAGGTAGAAAGAAGTGAATTTAACCGATGCATTACATGATATATATTTTGTAGTATAAATATGGCTATTGTATTCTTTTTAGCTTAATATGTGGTTTAAATTCTCTTTGCTTTTCAAATAATTATCCATGGTAAAAGTAAGGGATAACATAGGGAAGGTGTGGGAGAATGAGAGGTGAGTTTATGCAAAAAAGCACAAATAAAAAAATGATATAAAACAGTTCCTGAGTGTAATTGTTAGCTGATCACACATGGTTGTTGCTATGCTAATGCATCTAGTAAATGAGGTTAGATCTTGTCTAAATATTCATATATACACTCAATTGCATAGAAAGATATAAGATGTGTAAATGCATTGATGGTGTATCAAATTGTGGAAACTGCATAATTTATAGGATTTACTTCATGATATGATATATTTTAAAAACATGTTTTTTGATCAAGTACTATCCACTTGCTATCTTAGAAGTTTAATTGCTTTTCACATTCAAAATCATCAAGCAATGTTTATAAGTAGTGTAAAACCAGAAAAAATATTTAAGTATTATTTTGGACTATTTATTGTTTATTATAAATACTAGAATTCTAGAGATAGTAAAAAATACTATTCGACCCTCCATATATTAGTTACAAAAATTCTCAGGATTGCAAAGTTATGTTGGGCTATCGATTCTTCCTTTATTATATTGATGTTTTTAATGCTGAAAGCAAAATATTGCCCATACTGTAAATGGTTAGAATATAGCTACCATTTTTTTTTGCATTAAGTGCTGTTGGTTTTCAGTTAGTTAGTGGTTCATATATGAGTTATGTATCACATACTGGAAGAAGCAACATAATATACAACATCTGATAGTGTATAAAAAAAAAAATCTTTAAAGTAAAATTGACAGATATTATATACATTTACAGAGAGAAAAATATGTATATATTATTAAAAAAAAAGAGAAAGATAGACAAAGAGAGAGAATGCAAATTTATACTAGTCAGGGAGAGCAAGTTTTTTTTTAAAAAATGGGGCTGGAGCGATAGCACAGCAGGTAAGGCGTTTGACTGCATACAGCCAAAATGGCTTTGATTCTCTGGCATCCCACAGGATCACTAGCACCACCAGGAGTAAATCCTGAGTGTAAAACCAGGAGTAACCCCTAAACATTGCCGGGTGTGACCCAAAAAAGCAAAAAAAAAAAGGTTTCCAAAAAATATGTACTCTAGGTATGTACAAGTGCTTACATTTTGGGTACAGACACCATGAAATAATCCATATGACTACTTGCACTTTATACAACAAAGATGAGTAATCACACACCTGCATGCCTTGTTTATAAACCTACACATATATAAGGAAACATTGAGTGGAAATAAACTGCAAGTAGATTTATAGCATAACATCAACAAGCAAGGATGTAACAGATGTATAAAAAACATTTCAGTTATGACTAAGTCTTATTCATTAGGTATATAGATAAGCTTGTGAAGAATCAATGTATTTAGAATTTCTCACTTGACAACAATAATTGATGAGCCTGACTTTTACTGCCCTGTGTTTTTAACAGGAAAAATGTCACAGAGATTTTCCTCTCACTACAGTCTGAGGGAAACATCATGAATATGAATATCATAAACCTTACATATACTTACTTATATTTAGTTTTCTTGACTTTTATTCATTTAAATATGTAAATTTAAAAGATAAATCCATCTTTGAAAGCACTACATGATACAATTTTTTTCTTAGATTCTCTTCAACTTTTTTTCTACAAATTCTTTTTTTTTAATTTTATTTTCTTTGTGGGTCACACCCAGCAATGGTCAGAGTTATTCCTGACTCTGCACATCACGGATTACTCCCTGGGGGACCGTATGGGATGACAGGTAAAAGAACCCGGGTTGGACTCTTGCAAGTCAAATGCCCTCCCGGCTGTACTATTGCTCCAGCCTCTCTACAATTTCTAAGTAGTTGTTTTCTTCAAGTGAATATATAAATATAAGTAAACACCTTAATTTAAATAAGAATTTGTGCAGATATTTAAACTACTTACATGGGTATCTCTGAAAGCAGCTTTCTAGCATATTTTCAGAAAAAGGTATATAGCAATACAGAATTCAACAGAGAGAAATTATGAAAGTAGAACTTTATAATGCAAGTTGAACTGGACCCTCTTTAAATATAATTTTTAATTAACTAAACATATACTAATAGACTAGCTGCATAAATACTTAGCAAAGTTGAAACATCTTATGAATGGGAAGTTTAAAATCTCGATGCTTGAATTGAACAATTTAACAGACATTTTTGACTGTTTTATAAGTATTTCTTATTTAAAATATTTATGTGTAATAATTATGATGACCTAGCACAAAAGTTTGAAACTTTCTTTTTATATTTAATAACAATGAAAGTGTAAGCATCATGTGTTTGGGGCATTTTGGATGATTGTTTATACAAAAGAATTGGTGAAATGACATGGTATCTTCAGATAGCTAAGAAGTTAAACCCATGGAAAGTGAACTCACTTGTACTTCTGATTAAGTCATTCCTAGATATGAAGTATGAAGAGATGAAGGCAAAGGGAAACATTTCCACCATGATAGAATTTGTGCTCCAGGGATTTTCTGACCTTCCAAATCTCCAAGGATTATTATTTGGGCTTTTCTTCATCATTTACATGATTGTGTTAATTGGAAATGGCCTCATTATAATAATAACGAGATTTGACCCTGCACTACAAACACCCATGTATTTTTTCGTGGCAAATTTTTCTTCTTTGGAAATTTGTTATGTAACCGTCACACTCCCCAGGGTACTGAAACACCTTTGGACTCAAGACAGAAGCATTTCTAAGGTGGAGTGTGCAACCCAAATGTTCTTCTTCATTACCCTGGGAGCCACGGAGTGTTGGTTCCTTGCTGTGATGTCCTATGACCGCTACGTGGCCATTTGTAGCCCTTTGCACTACCCTCTAGTCATGAACCACAAGACTTGTGTCCAGCTAGCTGTTGGCTCCTGGATTGGAGGAATCCCAATGCAATTGTGGCAAACGTGTCAAATTTTCTCTCTGCATTTCTGTAATCTCAATGAAATCAAGCATTTTGTATGTGACATTCCTCCTGTTCTCAAGCTAGCCTGTGGAAACACTTTTCTCCATGAGATATCTCTCTATGTAGCAGCTCTCATCTTTGTTGTAATCCCTTTCATACTGATACTTGCCTCTTATAGCAAAATTATTTGCACCATTCTGAGGTTACCAACAGCCACAGGATGGGCGAAAGCCTTTTCTACCTGTTCTTCCCATTTGATGGTTGTGGTTTTATTTTTTGGATCTGGTTCTATTACTTACCTAAAACCAAAATCCACCAAGTCTGAAGGAACTGATAAACTTCTGTCTCTTTTCTACACCACAGTAACTCCAATGTTTAACCCCCTGATATACAGCTTGAGAAACAAAGATGTGATTGCCGCCCTGAGAAAATTATTTCTTTTAAAATAGTGTCAAGAGCTTAATACTAAGCATTTAACCTGTTCTCCACTTAGTTCTCGAAGAAGCCACACAAAACAGCATACAAAACAGAAGAACTCAGAACAGTCCATCTTAGGGAAGTTAATGACTTCCTGCTTTGATTTATTTCGAAATATTTAAAATCACTCATATAATTTACTATGATCTATGTTACCTATATACAAGACTTATTCTTAATATTTCATGCTTAAAATTGTTTTGTTCATCAAGTAACAATTCATGTGCTTATTATTTTCTATGGAAAACTGAAAAATATTTCAGTCTATTTTAACTTTTGCTTCTTTTACACTATTTTTCTTTCCATAGCAGACATACCAATAACCATTTACCATTCAATTTTTAGAGTTGTGATTGAATATATTGATAGATAAATGAATACTTCTATCCATACACTCATGCAAACTTTATAAATTAAAGAACATTTGGAGGTAGAGGCAGATCCAAGTATTAGAGTACATTTTATTTATGTGCAAGATTGTGGTTGATCCATGGACTACATAGCTGTAAAGCACTGCCATGTAAGAACTCCCAAACAATAAAATACATATAAAATTTTAAAATATTCAGAGAGAACCTATAACTCTATTCTCTATTTTTGTGCACTAACTCAAGTTAGAAACCCAAAATTAGATATATTTGTGACTGTTTTTCTTCCTAATAAATTATGTAAAAGTCAGAATTCTACTACACAGGATTCCTACCTATTTTAAACATTTGGAATGACACAATTTTCTATGTTCTATTTTTTGAATTTTGTACCATTTAGTACAAATATATATTTGAATCACTTGATCACTTGACAATCCATAATTCATCGATTTGCTCGAGGTGGAGCCATAACGTTTTCATTTGCCCCTGACATGTGCCAGCATAGCCCAATGGCATCTGGTTGCTCCAGGAATATGAAGAGCCTCAAACTGTTAATTCAGGGTCTTGATGAAGAAGTCTGACCATCTTGTCGGTGGGCATCCACGTGATCATTTGGCGTCCCCTGTGATCCATTCGGTAACGGTTCTATTCCAGTGGTCATCTCCAAGTCGCATTACATGTCCAGCCCATATGATTTTCCACGCCTTGGCAAAGGGGACAGTATCCCTGACTCTCAATTGTTGACAGAGGTTGGAACTCTGGATTCCTTCTCTCTCTTGAGTGAGGCATGATATTCCAAGCAGAGCTCTTTTGAGTCCTCTTTGGGAGACCCGAATAGCGTTCTCATCCTGCTTTTGTAGGGCCCAGGTCTCTGAGGTGTATGTTAATGCAGAGAGAACAATGGAGTGTTTGAATGGCTTTTTATTTTATGTAAGCACACTCAAAACAGATACTCCCTTTAATATTTAATTACTGAAGAAAATATGTGATTTTAAGGTAAACAAAATATTTTCCAGTTCTTCCAGAATCCTTAACTTAGATTACCATTGATGACTTAGATTACCATTGATTTTAGTTTAAAATCTAAAATTTGAGTCTTTCTATAGAATCAAAAAGTAAACAAAATATTCCAGTTCTTCCAGAATCCTTAACTAGATATTTAACTTAGTTACCATGATTTTAGTTTAAAATCTAAAACTTTGAGTCTTTCTATAGAATCATAAGAGGTTAAGAGTTACCTCCATCCCATTTGCATAGTCTCAAATAAGCAATTTTGGAAGAATAGTATTTAATGCCCAGTGCCCAGTATTGTTAGGAGATTTAGGTGCTTTTTATATATACACATATATATAAAAATTCTGGAATATTTTAGTTTTGGTTATTGTAATGCATGTAATATGTGTTTTATCCTCCTTTGGAGTTATGTTTATTGTTTGTTACCTGTATAGACTCTCCAATATAACATGATACAGAGCATCAATTACATGCATAATTTTTCCAGAGAAGTAGACATGAATTTTTCCCTGTCAAAACTAGTTTTATTTATTATGACAATAATGTGTATGAATCCAAGTGAAGAACATGATGAAGCTAATTCTATAACAATGATAACTTCTTGTATTATTTATCTTTCCATTGTTCATCAATTTGCTCAAGCAGCTGCCAGTAATGCTCCGGAAATGGGGCCCACTATTGTTACTGATATTTGGCGTATGGAATACACCACATGTAGCTTGCCAGGGCTCTGGTTCATCCCAGGAGGCCCAATCTTTTCTTTTGTCAGACCATCCACCATCCAGGGCCCATGGGATGAAGGGCATAATGAAACTTATAGCGAAAAATCAATGAGCTTAATCTCAAAAAAATCAATGAAACCAAGAGCTGGTTCTTTGAAAAAAGTAAGCAAAATTGACAAGCCACTTGCAAGACTCACAAGGAAAGAAAGAACTCAAATAAATATAATCAGAAACGAAAAGGGGGACATCACAACCGAAACCACAGACATTCAAAAGACCATCAGATTTACTTTGAGAGTCTGTATGCCATGGAACAAGAGAACCTGGAAGGGATAGATAAATTTCTGACTTCCTATAGCCTCCCAAGGCTGAAACAAGAAGACCTGGAATAAATGAACAATCCTATAACCGTGGAAGAAATTGAAACAGTAATCAATCGTCTGTCCAAACAAAAAAGCCCAGGTCCAAATGGATTCACTAGTGAATTCTTCCAAACCTTTAAAGAGGATCTACTGCCAGTACTTTTAAGCTCTTCCAGGAAATAGAAGAATGGAGGTACAAAATCCTTCTATGAGGCACATATCACCCTGATACACAAAGATGATAGAGACAGCACTGAAAAAAGTAACCTACAAACCAATCTCCCTGATGAACACAGATACCAAGATCTTCAACAAAATACTAGCAAATAGAATCTAAAAAGTAGTCAAAATATTATACACCATAACCAAGTAGGACTCATCCCAGGAATGTAAGGATGGTTCAAAATTCACAAGTCAATCAACATAATACATCATATCAATAAAATAAAAAATAAAAATCATATGATATCAATAGATGAAGAGAAAGCATTTGACAATATCTAACACCTGTTCATGATAAAAGCTTTCAAACTCTAAACTCTCTACCAAAAAAATCCTAGAAATAATAAATTCCTATAGTAGAGTGGCAGAGACAAATCAATAACCAAAAGTCAATGGTTTTCCTATATACATATAGTGAAAGAGAAGGAAAGGATATTAAGAAAATTATCCCATTCATGATTGTGCCACAGAAAATCAAATAGCTAGGAAATTATTTAACTAAGAATGTAATGGGCTTGTACAAATAAAACTACAAAATGCTACTTTAAGAAATAAAAGAGGGCAATCAGAAACTGAGACACATTTCCTGCTCATGGATTAAGAGGATTGATGTTATCAAATGGTAATACTTTCTTGAGCCTTACATAGGTTCACTGTGGTCCCTATAAGAATACCCATGTCACTCCTCAATGAAATTGACCAAAGACTCCTGAAATTTGCATGGAGTAAAATTAGCTACAAATTGGTGGACGTGGAGATTATCATGCTTAGTAAAATCAGTCATATTCACATTTTTTAATAATGTCAAATTTAGAATTCTCAAACTTCAGCTCCCATTTGAACCAGCAATACCACTTCTGGGAACATGTCCTGTGAGACCAAGAGCGCACAGTGGAAACACCATCTAAATGTTTTATGTTCTTCGCCACACTATTCACAATATCCAGAATCTTAAACAACCAGACTACCCGAGAACAGAAGACTGGAAAAAGAAACTGTGGTACATCTACACAATGCAATACTACTCAGCTGTTAGGTAAAACGAAGTTATGAAATTTGCCTATAAATGGATGGACATGGAGAGGATCATGCTGAGTGAAATTAGCCAGAGGGAAAAGGACAGATAGAGAATGCATTTATTTGTGGGATATAAAAAAAAATAGCATGATCCAAATATCCAAGTCCAGACAAAACATGGATCAGGAAGTCTTGTCAGTGGGTAAAACCTGCTGCAAATGTGTGGGAGTTAGAGGTTAGGTAATACGGACACAGGAACAGTGTACTAATAATTATTGTAAATGATAATACCAGCATAGAACTGAGCAATGAAAGTAGGCAAAAGATTTACATGATAACCTCTAAATGTATGTATTGCAAGTCACAATGTGTAAGAGAATGGAGAGAGAGGGAGAGAGATAGGTACAGAGAGAGAGAGAGAGAGAGAGAGAGAGAGAGAGAGAGAGAGGGGTGAAAATTGCCTGCCATTAACTCAGGTTTGGGAGGGAGAAATCAGGGAGACATTGGTGGTGGGAAAAGTGCACTATTGGAGGATGGGTGCTGGAATAATGTATGACTGAAACCCATTATGAACACATTGTAACTGTATACATCACAGTGGTATAATAAAAATTATATGTATGTATATATATATATATATATGTCCCAACTGAAAGGCCATTAATTTCATCAATATCTGTTGCTAGGAAACTTAATTCTCCTGAGACAGTAAAGGGAAGCAGGTAAATAAGTGTAGCCAGGCATCTGGTAGTCCTCAGACAATATTCATAGAGGGAAAAATTTCAAAGCAGCACTAATCCAACCACAGAGAATCGAGACTCCTTTCCTGATATCACTTGATAAAGAGATTATTATGTTTAAAATTCAGCATGTTTGGAAAGATGTTCCCTCAGTGAACACAGTGTGAGTTACTTCTCTAAAATTTACTGTGCATTAAATGAAATGCAAGCTGAAGGAAAAAAAATAAGAGCTGAATTTAAGCTGATGATTAAAACTGCTGATTTGCTGTATAGCATCTTATTATTTGAAACGAGCCATGTTGGTTTATCCATAATATAAAAGGTAAGAAATTATTTTATTCTGATTGTTGTGATTTTAGAGTATTATTATTATTATCATTACATTAAATTTTTAGCCAATATGCAGCGATGCTTGGAACACACAGTGTTTGGAGCCAATCCTGGTGGTGCTGAGGGGAAGGTGTATTTCCAAGAGTCAAGTGTGAACACCTAAATGGCTGCAGGTAAACCACGCATACAAGAGTTGAGCTTTCTCTCCAGTCCTTGCAGTTTGTTTTTAAATTAAGTAACAGATATTAAAACACTTATTTCCTTTCTTCCAAAAGAGCCAGTTTGTAATATAAGTCCTTTGAGACAGGATACAAATCAAAACGGTCTTTCACTTCTAATAGTAAGTGAGATTTAAAGTGTATATGAGGGCCAAAAATATAGTGCAATGAGTAGAGCGTATTACTTGTACTAAGTCAATTCAGCTTAAGTCTCAGCCCCATATGGTCTCCAAGCTCCACCAGGAGTGATCTCTGAACACAGAGCCAGAGGTTTGCCCTGAGTATCACTAGGTATAGCTCTAAAACCAGATAAAATGGGCTAAGATCTACCTACTGATGTAAAGAAGTTTATTGATACTATCAGAATATTTAAAAATATGTTCAAAATATAACAGAATGCTTATAGTCTATCAACTGGTCGGCTGATGGTCTGATAGAAAAAGACTGGGCCCCTTCGGATGGACTCAGAGCCATGGCAGAACCTGGCATGGTGTATTTGATGCTACCAATGATGTATTTGATGTGCCAAAAACAGTATCAATAGTGGACCTCATTCCCAATGAATGGATAGTTACTGGTGCCCGCTTGAGCAAATCGATGATCAACGGGAAGACAAGTGAAGTCAAAACAAGTGATCACAGAATGATATAGATGAAAGAAAAAAGGGAGCTTACATTCTATTAAATTAGTGTTTTTCTCAAAGTATTGCTGCTCATTGGCTTTTGCCCAGCGTTTATAATTAGAACACTAATTACAAATTTTGTGTTCTTTGTTTAAATAAATTTTTACTGAGACACTGTGCTTAACAATCACTGTATCACTGTATCACTGTCTTCCCGTTCATCATCGATTTGCTCAAGCGGGCACCAGTAACATCTCCATATGTCCTGTCTCATGCAAGTAGAGCCCAAGGGCAGCTGCTTGCTTCAGGAACATAAAGAGCCTCAAACCATTCCATCAGGTCATGGGAATGAGGTCTATAATTGTTACTGGTATTTGGCATATCAAATAGGACACGAGTAGCTTGCCAGGCTCTGCCGTGCGGGTAGCATACTCTTGTAATCATCTCTAATCCAGCATTTATTGATGAACGGCGAGGCCGCTTGCAGTAGTGCGAGCCAGGCTGTGATCAGCTCTTCTGCTCAGTGGAGTTCTAACAAGAGGGGAGTCAGGATGTGGAAAATGGTGACCCTTATGGAGTGGGGGGTTGTCTGGCTTCTTGTGAGGCTCTTCTGGGGTGGCGGGCCAGGGCTAGAACCCACCATCCCTTCCAGGCACCTCTTGAGCGGCTGGGCACAGGGAGAGCCAGTAGCAGCTCTGCCCCATGTCTGTGTGTCTCTGTGCTGAGTCCAGAGTTCTGGGCTGTAGTGCGTTATGCGGATCGGGTGTCCTCACTTAAGTTCGGCATCAACATGGTGACCCTCCGGGAGCAGAGGACCACCAGGTTGCCTAAGGAGGGGTTCACCTTCCCAGGTCAGAAATGGAGCAGGTCAAAACTCCAGTGCTGTGCTTTACAATACTGTTATAATATTTCAACCATGCCATGTTCCAACACTGCTCTCACCACCAGAATATCAGTGTCCCTTTCACCAAAGTCTCAAGGCTGCCCTTCTATTCCCCAAGTACCCTTTAAAAATGTAGTTTTTAATAAGGCCAACTCTCCCCAGGGAATTTTTTGGTTTTGTTTTTGGTTTGGAGGACACACACTGCAATGTTCAAAGGTTATTCAAGGCTCTGCACTCAGGAATTGCTCCTGGTGGTGCTGGGGGTATCATATGGGGTGCCCAGGATCCAGTCCCATTAAGTGACACACATCTCAGCACCCCACCTCTCTAGATCTACATTAGTTAATGTTTTAAGGCTTGGATGAAAACCACGAAAGTGAATAAGAGACCAAATATTTGCTCTACCGATGCTAATCTTTGGAGTTGTCAAGGTAGTTTCTATTGCATTTAATATTTTGAACTATTCTTCTTTATAAAATAAATTTTGGGTGAGTAGAATATATTTAGACTTTAACACGAGGATGTTTCATTAGAAAATACATTAGAATTTATAGAATATGTTTGGATTGTAACATGAAAATGGTTTTGCTAAAAAAAAACTAAAAAAAAAGAAAAAAAGAAAATGTTTAGGCTATATTTTATACATAAATACTCCATTCACTACATGTCTAACATGTTTATTAACATATGCATATATTCAAATATGTATTTTGTATAAATATGCATATATTTTAATTTGCATGTATTAATATATACTCTATATTTTAATACAGTGTTTCTCAAAACTGTATGTGTTCAGAAGCTGCTGTTTGTGGTGGGAAAACAGACATATAAGGCATCACTTCACTTCTCTTGTCTTCCCGTTGTTCATCAATTTGCTTGAGCGGACACCAGTAACATCTCCATATGTCCTGTTGCAAGCGAGTGTACCCCAGGGGCATCTGCTTGCTCCAGGAACAGGAAAAGCCTCAAACCATTCTTTCAGGTCATGGGAATGAGGTTGATAATTGTTACTCTTTTTTTTTTTGGCATATCAAATAAAACACGGGTATCTCGCCAGGCTCTGCTGTGTAATAAGGCATATGTTAATTTAGTTTGGAATCGTTGTGAGCTTTCATATCATGTTCTTTTAGTGCTTTTATTTTTCCTATCTTAGCACATTATAAAGTAATTATTTAATTATTCCTAAATATCTAAACCTTTTAAAATTAGTATAACAGCCAAAATGGGGTGGGCAGGGCATGATAGAGTTGAAGATATATTATAGCAAAAATCTTATTTAATACTTTCATATTCTAAACCTCCAGGGAACATAGAACTTTCTATGATGTATGATTTTAGTGCAAACTTGATGATATCAATTGGAAAGAGAAAATGATGTTCCCCTTTTCCAGGTTAGTGTATTCTGTGTTTCTTGCCCACCAGTCAGTGGCTGGGTTGAAGCCGGTCATCAGTGTAGTTGGCCAACACCTTCTCTTGGTCATCTGCAATGGAGTTCACAGGGAAGTTCACAGGGAAGCAGAAAACCAAATGTGAGGAATCAAGTAAATGTCTTTATTTGAAGTTGCTAGGCAGGATAACATAAAAGTAGTTAGTAAGGGGCTGGATTAATTGACAGTGGACACTGTCAGGAGTAATTCCTGTGTAAAGAGCAAGGGATAATCCATGAGCAATGCTGGTTTGGGTTCAAAATCAGTAATAACAACAATAACGACAACAATAATAACAAAATGTTATTGTTTTCAGGGCTGGAGCAATAGTACAGAGGGTAGAATATTTGTCCTGTATGCTGTGATCCAGATTCCATCCTTGGAATGGATCCCCAGAAGGAGTGATTCCTGAGTGCAGAATCAGGGACATCGCAGAGAATGCCTGATATTGACCCTCAAACACAACAAAACGGAGCAAAAAAGGCAGTTAGAGCCAGAGTGATGAGGAAGGAGAGACACTTGTCCTGAGGCCGTCTGGTAAGGATGGAGAATAAGCTAATAGACATATTTATTTAATTGGGTCTGGAGGGCCACACCTTGTGGTGCTCGGGGGCAACTTCCCCCCTTTGTGCTCCTGGTGAGTGCTCAGGCTGCGATATAGTGCCAGGGAAGAAAGCATGCAACATGGACTTACTTTGTGTTTATTAAATGTTTCCGTACTGCTTATATACTTATTGTTAATCTGCTTTTGTTGTTTTATTGCTATATTCATCATTTGAAAATGAGGAGGAGCAGAGAGCTTAAGATTGTCTCTTGTCACTTGTGTTCCCATTGTTCATCGATTTACTCGAGTAGGCACCAATAACATCTCCATTCATTGGGAATGAGGTCCATTCTGGACATTGTTTTTGGCATATCGAATACACCACGGGTAGCTTGTCAGGCTCTGCCGTGGCTCTGGGTTCATACCAAGGGACCTAGTCTTTTTCTATGTCAGACCATCTACCATCTAGGGCCCATGTATTTTATTTTTAATTTTATATTCTGAGAAGAAAAAAAGACAATCTCAAGCCTCCTTGTCAGAGTCCTACCCTATAGCAAATACAGTTGTATTTGATATGCAAAAAAACCAGTAACAATTATAGACCTCATTCCCATGACATGAAGGAATAGTTTGAGGCTCTTCATGTTCCTGGAGTGAGCAGATGCCTTTGGGCTACACTAGCATGTGACAGGACATATGGAGATGTTACTGGTGCCCGCTCAAGCAAATCGTTGAACAATGGGAAGACAAGAGATACAAGTGATTCTGTTATTGTGGACTACTTGAATTGATATATACAACCCGGAATAGAAAATGAAGGAAACAGTCTATCCTTCAACAGTGGATAAGAAAATGTGTAAAACAAGGTCCCATTTTGTAATACAGAGGCTTGAAGTCATTCAAGCCCCCCTTTTTTTTTTACAGATGGAACCATCAGGAGAAAAGTCCCCACGGGAAAACCATACTAGAGTGGTGGAATTCATTTTGATCAGCTTTTCCGATGTTCCTGACCTTCAAGGATTTCTTTTTGGAGTGTTTTTGATCATCTATGCAACAATTTTGATGGGAAATGGCCTCATTCTCATAATAACCAAGGTGGATGCTTCCCTCCAGTCTCCCATGTACTTTTTCCTTGGGAATTTTTTCTTTCTTGGAAATTTGCTTTGTATCAGTAACTGCCCCCCGATTATTAGCAGATCTTCATAGACCAAACAGAAGCATTTCCTTTGTGGCCTGTGCTATCCAAATGTATTTCTTTCTCATCTTGGGTGCTACCGAGTGCTTTTTTCTCACCGTCATGGCTTTTGACAGGTATGTGGCCATTTGCAACCCACTGCTCTACCATGTCATCATGAACCATAGGCTGTGTGTTCAACTGGCAATGGTGTGTTGGATCAGTGCCATTCCAGTATATACTGGATTTACCTCCCCGCGTCTTCTCTCTGTCCTTCTGTGGCTCTAACCAGCTGAATCATTTCTTCTGTGACGTGCCACCAGTAGTTCAACTTGCTTGTGGGGACATATTCATGACAGAGATGTTCGTTTATGTGATCGCAGTTTTCGTTGCCGCCACTCCCTTCATACTGATACTGGGCTCGTATGTGAATATCATCTCCACTATCCTGAAGCTCCCATCAGCAACCGGGAGAGCCAAGGCCTTCTCGACTTGCTCTTCTCATCTCACCGTTGTAATTTTATTCTTCGGATCAGGCATCATTGTATACTTTAAACCAATATCCAGTCCATCCACAGGGGTGGAAAAAATACTTTCCCTTATATATACCATTGTCATACCCATGTTTAACCCCATGATATATTGTCTGAGAAACAAAGAGGTTATGATGGCTCTGAGGAAATTTCTACTGAAATGCAGCAAGTCAATAGCATAACTTCTTATAATTTGATTCTTTGGGACAGGAGATTTACTTGAGTGATTTCACATTTTTCTTTATTTAAATTTAATTGTCAGCTTTAAGATAAATGATGTCATTACAAACCCAATATAAACTATGAAATAATAATCTGGAATAACTCTGGGTCATTGAAGGTGGTTGTTGTTGTGTGTTGATTTTCTTTTTCAATAAATGGTTATAGATCTAGCCATCTGTTTGTCTCTCTATCGTTATCTAATATCTATCATCTATCTACCTTTATATTTTTTTTTCAGAACATATATATTGGAAAATAAAACTTCTAAACACACATCACTTCTATGGTTGAACATTTTGGTTTGCTATAGATACAAAGCCTGCAGATGTTCAAAGGGGCTTAGACCCTCTCTGACTCCTCAGATGAATTGCCAGGCAGCGTGACACTCGGCTCAGCAGAAGTCTAGGCCACTAGAGAGATTGCCACTATGATGAGGAAGTCTCCAACGCTAGTGGTCAAACTCAGATTCTTTTAAATTTATTTTATTATTGATCCAACCCAGTTGGATTAGGCTTAATTTATGAATTTCTGTGTTGAGGTAGCATGCCTGATAGCGCTGTTAGGAAGATATGAGATGCTGGGATTGAACCAGGATTGGGAGCTGTAATCTAGTAGTATCTCTCAGGTCCCCAAACTCAGATTTCTCTATATTGAGACAAGAAATACTAAGATCTACCTTTTTAAGGAAGTTTAATACAACCTAGCATTATTAACTCTGGTCAACATAATATATATTTTATTCTAATAACTTATTATAAGAGTTTGATTTTGTGTCCTTTCACACATTACTTGCTTCCTTCCCTTACACGACTTGGTCAGTAACAGTACGAAGGTGACTCAATGAATACTGGGAAAACAATAAATAATTCTGTTGATCTCTTTACATGCAAGGAAAGTCCTTACCATTGTTCTGAGCATGGTTTTAAGTCTTCCCGAAAGTCATTGCCTTAAGGTCCCTCGACTTGTCTGTCTGTCTTAGCCAGCAGCAAAAGCAAACAATACCAAATAAGAGTCATAATTAACATCAATAGAAAAAGACTGAATAAAGACGATGTACAAAGTGGTGGGCTATAGAAATTCTCCAATGATGTTAGTGTGATCTGATATTCCACATTAGAAAAGATGCACTTTAATTTGGATTCCCTTAAAATGCGTGCATATCCAGTACAATACCATGTACCTATATGTCAAGAGAGATACCCAGAATATTCTCAACCTCACAAATTTGCTTTTTCATGGTAATTGTACATTTTATGAATTCTGCAATGTCTCTGTTACTCTTCCATGAATGCTCAAAAATCTATGCATTCAGAAAAGAAATATTTCCTTGTTTGCCTATGCGACACAGATGAGCTTCATCCTTATCTTGGAAAGTGGAGTGCCTCCTGCTGTTGGGATGACTTATGACAGTTGTGACCATTTGCAACTCTCTGCACTATCCTTTGGTGATGAACCTTAAGTTCCGTGTCCAGCCGTGGCTGTCTACTGGCTTATTAGAGTTATCACAGATGTAGGTTAGATAGGTCAGAGTTTTCTCTTTGTCTTTTTATAAATTCATCCAAATCAATAACTATTTCTGTGACATCCCCGTTATTGATGGCTGGGCTGTATGACCACATTCCTGAGGGAGATTGGTTTATACAGATGTTGTGTTGTTTCTTATGCTTCCTGAGTTTTTCATCCCTGCTTCCTTCAACAGGATCAGCTCCACTATCCTGAAGCTGCTATCAGCGCGTTATTTGACATTTTAATATACAGCATTCTCAGATAATATTTAGTAAAAAATATAATCCATAATTCATCCAACTCTCTCTTTAATACAACTTTCTTACAGAGCAATACTGACATATTATACAATTGGTAGGAAAAGAATAAGAGCTGATAGTGTTGAGTGCAAGACGATTCATTACTCTGCATTAATAAATTGAAGACATTACTACGTTCAGCAGTTGGCTGGATTTGACTTTAAAAATAATGCTGATTTTTTAGTTAAAATTCCAGTTTGCTTTCTGTTAAGTTTACAGTCTATCTCATTTTTATATTAGGCATCTTAAAATGAATAAAATGACGTAGGAAAATTAAAATTCAAAATTATTATATTAAAAAAAGTTCACAAGTGTGTTTGAAATGAACCCTAATAAATTAGATTCTTCAGCAGATGATTCATACTTATGACATAATGTATACTTTGTCAATCTAATACTTGAAATTAGTGTATTTTGGATAGAGTGAAAACTACATAGAATAAATAAATTAAAAATAATTTATTAAAATAAATTTTAAGAATTAGTAAAGAAGTAAAGTAAACTAACAGATATCAAAAGGCTGGAAAGATGGTACATAGGTAGGCACCTGACTAGTTTGTGGCCCACCGTGAAACTTTCCCTGGTACCATATCTAACCCCCTAAATCCTGCCAGCAGTGATCCCTGAGTACAAGGACAAAAGAAATCCCAGTTTACAACTGGACATGACCCCAATAGAAAAGGAAAATCAGATTCTCAATGGCACTATTTTAGTTAGTTATTTTAATTGGTCTAATTGTAAAGATCCTTTGGGAGTAGAAACAACTTTTGAATATATAAGAGACATTTTTAGTTTTAGAAAGAGTAAATATTTTAAAGGTAAGTTAAAAGTCTTTGATAAAAAAATCACTGTTTTCTTACTTCCAAAAACTCATATATATAGTTTTCTTATCATTAAACACTTATAAAATAATGAAAGATTTTTTCTTTCACCTATAGGTTTCTAATATGAGGTATTCAAACATAACTGAAATAGAGATGTTGATTGAATTGATATTAAACTGATATGTCACATTCCCTTTCAAAATTCATTTGAATCTTTTCAAAGGAATAGTGTTGAGTTTTAAGTGGCAATTCTAGAAATTCATTTTCCTTAACTAATTTCTTTTTTAATATTTGTAAATAAAAGGAGAAGGTAATTTGAAGAGTACATTGTCTAAATACATGTTATTATTTTTTTCCTTTTGAGAATGATATAAAAATTATATGATGATTTGACTTTAAGGATGTCACATTATTCAACTAAAATATTATTTTATTTAGCACAGGAAGTCATAGTAAGTAGCAAGAATTAAGGAATTTGATTTGAATTGTGAGTTTTTAAAAGGTAATGTATTAGATTTTTGTTTAATTGTTTTGTCATTATGGATCCTTTTCTCCCTTTTCAGAGAGAGGGGTTGCTGCTTTTGAACAGTGTCTATTATTTTAGTTCCTTTCAGAATCAAATATACACACCTGAGAAGATATATGGCAAAATTCTTTGAGTCTAGCTTAACACTAGATAAGAAAATAACAACAGCACTTATGTCTCAGGTAATTTAATGTTAGAGGAAGAACAAGCTGACTTAAGAAAGGACGATAGAGAGACCTGGAGTAGTAGGACCCCAGAAATTGCCTCCAGGAAAATGTCATAAGCAGAATCTTGCAATGTTTATACAAGTTTCAAATCAGTCATGAGAATTTGTGAGCACCTATTAAATATTTCTCTGGATTTACACCTCTATACTATTTAAATAATATAACAACAGCTTACTTAAATTATTTTTCTTCTACTTTACTATTACCTAAAATTCCATTTTTTGATTTTCTTGTTAAAACTTCAAAATTCTCAACCTATATCTCAAAGCAAGGCCATGTTATAGTCTTTGTAGACCTTATTATTTAATAAAATCATTTTATTTAATTGTATTATTTAATATAATTTAGTAATATTAAATGAATATTATGTATTTATTTATTTAATACAATGTATGTGTTTTTATTTGAATTGATATATATTGATCTCTTTTTGATAGTTTTGTAAATAATCACAAAACACAATAATTTATTTGTGTTTATGCTTATTTTTTCCTTATTTCCCACTATACAGTAATGAAATTAGTTTACTTAAAGATGAACAATGATAGGGAAAACCTTTGAGATTAGATTTTACTTGCATGGTTTCAGAGACCATATCATTTTGAATTGTATTCATAAATCATCAATCACTTTACTAATTAAGGTAAACACCTTTCAAAAGAAATTTATCAACTGACTACTGCATGATCAGATAAAAACATGATCTTGCAATATATAACTTTTTGACTCTGAAGCTTATATTATTTTGATAGACAAATGAAAGCATGGTTCCTAATAACCTCCATAAATAGAGTAAGAGCTCCAGCCTTACCATCTGCTAAATGTTTTATTCATACTTGCAAATGCTTTGTGGAAAAGGTTAGGAAATTGCTCTCTTTACCCATCCCACCTCAACAAAAAGCAACTCAGACTTTGTTGGTGTAGGTGTATTTCTTGGTATATCAGAAAATGTGATATTTTTCTGACTTATGATTCTATCTAAAACGAAGAATAATAGTGACTTACTTTCTGTCTAAAGTCATAAATATTAAAAAAGGATTCATTTTAGAACACATCACTTTCATTCTTATTCAAAACTCCTATTAGGTATTAAATGCATTGATATATTTGAAAATTCATCTTAATTTTCCAGTAGATCTCTCTGAATTCTTTACATCAGGAACATGAAGTGAGAGAAGTGAATGAAGGATAAAAATTTTTATTTTCTCAAACTCTAAGGAAACTTTGGTCTATATAACTGACAAACAAACCAAAAAGGGAAATGGCTAATTCTATTATTTTTTGCAGATGGGACACCATAAACTCCAAGCTGAAGAAAACTTTACTGCAAATACTGAATTCATTCTCTTGGGATTTTCAGACATAACCCACTCTCAAATGTTTCTTTTTGTGATATTCTTCCTTGTGTACTTGATTATTATCTTGGGAAATGGCATCATTATTCTCATAACCTTCATGGACCACTCTCTCCACACTCCCATGTACTTTTTCCTGAGTAATTTTTCCTTCTTGGAAATCTGCTATGTCTCTGTTACTCTACCAAGAATGCTCAAAAACCTTTGGACTCAGAAAAGAAATATTTCTTTGTTTGCCTGTGCAACACAGATGAGCTTTGTCCTCATGCTTGCAAATGTGGAGTGCCTTCTGCTGACCGTGATGGCCTATGACCGCTATGTGGCCATCTGCAACCCTCTGCACTATCCTTTGGTGATGAACCACAAATTCTGTGTGCAGCTGGTGGCTGTCTGCTGGCTCATTGGAGTTCCTGCAGAGATCGCCCAGACACGTCAGATTTTCTCTTTGTCTTTTTTGTCGATCCAACCAGATCAATCACTTCTTTTGCGACATCCCCCAATGCTTAATCTGGCCTGTGGAGACACATTCCTTAACGAGATGTTAGTTTTTTTTATACGCTGTGCTGTTTGTTATGGTCCCTTTTCTGCTTGTTCTTGGTTCCTACGGTCGAATCATCTCCACCATCCTGAAGCTGCCCTCAGCAGCTGGACGAGGCTAAAGCCTTCTCCACCTGCTCCTCTCACATCATAGTCGTAACTTTATTTTTTGGATCAGGAATGATTGCTTATTTAAGACCCAAATCCAAAAAGTTCTTCTAAGGCAGACAAGTTTCTGTCACTTTTCTATACCATTGTCACGCCAATGTTTAATCCCCTGATATACACTCTGAGAAATAAAGACGTCCTGATGGCCTTGAGAAAACTCTGCCTCAGTTAAGCGTTGGCTGCTGAATTGAAATGAGTCTTTTTCCCACTTCTTTTTTATATTGTACCAGCAGAAAAATGATGTTTATTTCATTTTCCTGTCTCAGAATAGATTGACTATCTTCATTTTGTTTTGCAAATGTCTTAACTGCTGTACTATCTCCTTCCCATCTTTGTTGACTAGAGCATTTTTGATGGACTTTATTATATCAGGATTCTAGCCACTGTTAATGTTGCCAATATGAAAGTATTTACTCAGTTTCTTAAGTATTCTGTTATATTTCTCTCATGACTTTACTTAAGATATAATCCCTTATAAAGTAAATAATTTCATGTGTATCACCTGTAGCTAATTTTTATATTAAATATGTTTCTAATTCTTTTTGTATTTCTATTATACTTCTAAGTTCTAGCTAAGATAAACCTTTGGGGAATGATTCTCAATATGTGCATTTTGTCATTTAGGTAGTTTCTAATATCTAAGAAAAATATAAAGATATTTATGGTACCACATATAACATTATTCCATTTACTTCCCTTACATAGGTCTGAGTTTTTCCTTGTGGACTTTATAGCTCAATCAATACTAGAAAACCCTTGATAATTAATTTATAATAGTTTTACTGGGGCTGGAGCGTTAACACAGTGGGTAGCGTGTTTGCCTTGCATACACCCAACTGCGTTCTATCCCTGGCATCCCATATGGTCCCATAAGCACCGCCAGAAGGAATTCCTGAGTGCAAACCGAGGAATAATCCCTGACATTGCTAGGCTTGGCCCAAAAGGCAAAAAAAATAATAATAGTAATAATTTTACTGATGTAATAAATATGAATATAATGTTGTTTTTTAAAGATAAATTATACATGACATAGAATCCATAATGTTCAGAAGCCATCTGGCCTGAATATTATTCATCAATTTTCTGAGATTCCTTTCCTTTTTTATTACTCTTTTTAAAGTAACAGTTGTATATCGCATACTTTTTTACTATATGCATATAATAAAAATCAATAGTATCTGCTTGTGATACTATCTGCGGTATTTGTTTAGAAGCCATCGTTCAAAAAAGAAGTTAGTTGTAAAGAAAGAATAATTCTATTAAGCAGCATCCACCATGAGGAAAAGTAAGTTATATAGTTCTTCAGATACTCTCCACTAAAATATGGTCAACCTTTTGAACCTACTCTGTATCAACTTATATTGGAAAAGAACACAAGCTATGTGTAGAATAACACTTCTCAATTTTTGTAGTAGGACCACATCTGAGAATGCTAGGTTCTGTGAGTTTGTTGTTTGACCTAATGCTGCACTGAGGGATGTTATGTCCACACTGGCGGTGATAAGCACATTTAGTACTTTAGGCCCTGGTACATGCAAAGCATATGTTCTTCCACTGAGCTATATCTCCCCAACACCAAACTTTTGTGCTTTCAAAGTTCATATCTTCTCTCCATCATATTTTATTTAAGTTACAGGTAACTGTAGTTCATCCAGAAGCTAGTCCCTTGCTCTTTCAGGAAGCATCACAACTTCACAAAACATTTAAGAACAACAAGCAAAAAAAAAAAAAATAAATAAAAAGGCACTGTTAGTTAAGCAAAGGTCAGATGATCCTGTAGCTGGTAGTGAGTGTTGGGAGAAAAGGAGAGGGACAGTAACCTCTACCTGGCTAGCAGGACCTCACCTATGAAGTGTCCAGGGAGGTCAAGACTGATAAAATCTAGGAATTCTACAGCCTTGAACTCCTAACTCCTGACCCCCAACCGAGGATTACCAGGCTGGTTTTCTGCAGAAGGAATTTCAGGAGAGGACAGCAGTGAAGCAAAAATGTTTTATTAAAACTGGAAAAAGAATAAAATGCTCAGCACAACAGGCTCAATGGGAGCTTCTCCAGAGAGGAGATCCCTAATTCAAAACAAGGATTACATAACCTGTGAGAGGAATAAGGTGGCCCAGAATGGAATGTGAGACCTTTGCTCTTGCTGATCTACTTTTCTAGGGTATTTGCATACTGCCCTGGCTTTGGGGTTTTCCGTGGAGCTAAGAGATTGATTATTAATAGGTTCTTGCCAAGGACAGATTTTGAACTTTGGGTTGTTGCTTTCTCTCTTATTAGGGTATTTTATTTCCGCTAAATATTCTTCTTTGAATGAGCTGAGCCTTCTCTGTTGGGTTGGTGCCATTCGGATTCTGAGCAAGTCCTCATCTCTAAACACTGACCAATCTGTAAGCTTTGGGATGGCAAAAGGGCTGGCTACAAAGAAATTTCATTTTAGATTAGGTCATGGATTCCTTATTTTCCCTTATAGTTCCCTTACCTAGCTACCAACTTCAACATCACGGATGACAATTGTGGATAATATAGTCCCTCTCCAGAGGAAAAATGAAAAGCAATTTATAGAACTGGAATATGCTATCCTGAAAGACCCTGTTTCATTTATTCAGATGCATAGTAAATTACACCAAAAATTTGTGACTTGGAACATGACCTCTCATATAGCAGTTGGTCAGGGATTGAGTGTAGGGTAAGCTGCTACTATCTGCTCCGTGTACATAACTGTGAACACTGAGAGAGAGAGTTAGAGGGCAACTGGTCTGATTTCAAATGTTGAAATTATAGATAAATGCCAAATTACATAGCTATAATAATATGTTGTAGAAAACTATTCTAGGTCTTACCAAATTGAAATATATTTGGTAAGAATACATAAGTCATTGGCTGACAAGTAGGACAAAGTAGTAATATAAACTATTGAATAATAGTAATAATATAAGCTATTGAATAAATTATATTCATTAGTTTGTATTTTGTCGACTTATTGTGATCAAGATTAAAGTATTATAACAGTTTAATATATTAATAATCATAGGACACAATATTTAAATCAAGGATTCATAAATAAATTGACACATTTCATTAAGCATTAGTGTAGAGGGCTGTAATCAGCTCTTCTGCTGGGTGGAGCTCTGACAAGAAGGGAGTCTGGATGTGGAAAATGGTGGCCCTCATGGTGTGGAGGTTCCTCTGGCTTCTTGCAAGGCTCTGCTGGGGTGGTGGGCCAGGGCTAGAACCAGCCTTCCCTCCCAGGTGCCTTGTGATCAGCTGGGCATAGGGAGAACCGGTAGCAGCTCTGTCCGTGTATGTGAGTCATTCATAGTATTTCAACATGAAAGATTGTCTGCATCATGATGTAGACAGGTAGATTAGAGAAAGGCCCCCAATCTCAATGGAGATTTTGGGGAATAGTAAAACCCCTAGCCCTAAGGCTGTGAGAACTCACCAGTGCCTATATAGCAACTACACCTGATAAGACCTTTACCTGGAGCTAGCCAAACCCAGAGAAACCTGGATCCCCCTCCAAGAGAAGATCCAGAGGAACAAAGGTCAAGAAGAGTTTCAAAGAAGACCATCCCAACTCTATTCCCTTGGCAACCACCCTAGCAATGGACTCTTACCTAGTTAAGAGTGGGACATCTTGGGGAAAAAACCCATAAAATCCAACTTGAACAAGGGAAGAGAGTGGCTATAGCTATTGTGCTGTGTCTGACTTCATGACCAAGCATGTGTTACCCATGTCTCCTCTTGAAATGTGGACCAGGGCTCTATTCATCCCTGGAGCAGCTGTGTTCTCTCTTCGGCATGTTACTCACTCTCCTTTTTCTTTCTCTCCTTCCCCTTCTTCAAAACCTCTAAATAAAACCTGTTTGTGCTTCACCGGCCAGTGCCATATAGGGACTTATCCAGAAACTATCAATCCTAGGCTTCAGTGTATAAAAAGAAAGTGATCATCTCTGTGCTCTTTGCCTCACATAAGCCACTGTGAGGGGGTCCACCAACTTCATCTCATCACTCAAAATAGCAAAGCAATTAAATATGCTACGTTCATGCAATACAGTATGTGTTCATGGTCTTCTAAAGGTGAGGATGTAGTGAAATCTGCGATTTAATCTGCATAAATTATGGAACTAAAAGTAAGGAATGCAAACCAAATGAATTATTTGGTGCCTGAAATACAGTAGATATGTTTTTAGTTTTCCCTGAAATTAAGTAGCATGTCTTCACTCAGAGACTCTCCCCTATTGTGGGGATAATTATGTCCAAAATGGGTTGAAGTGAAAAGTTGTTAATCCACATAGATAGTAGCTCTGACAGATATACTCAGAGGCAAGCAAAGCAATTATTTGTTGTATGAGTCATATCCCCAGGGATAGTGTATGACTACTTGCTGTTTAAAAGTAGTCAACGTCACAAGCTATCCAAGAATATTGCAGGATGGCAATGACTTCCTAGCTTTAAAGAAAACATAACAAAATGTATAGTTTTTTAACTAATATATTCATAGCTTCCTTCTAATACAAAGAGGTAAGCTATAATTGTGTTCTAATAGCAATTTATTTAACTTAATTTGAGGTTAAAGATAAAAATATCAAATGAAATATAAAATCTGGGCTGTATCTGAAGATGTATTAACTACTCAAGATAACCAACACCACTCATGGAACTATGTGGTGGATAGGGGAAAAGTATATTTGATGAAATAGGAATATAAATATATATATATACATATATATGAAAGAATAAAGCATGAGTATCATTATTTTTCAATGTAAAATGTAAGCAACATTGATTACTTGCTACTAGAGGATACTGATGCTATACGAGTTGAAACTAAACAATATGTTAGGTTTATGTATTTTCTTTGTTTCATCTATGTGCTCTATACATAGTCAGGTTTATCACATTAGACTTTATTAGACAAAGTTGATAATAGAAAGAGAAGAGAAGTTCTATTTGATTACAAGGCAATTGTATGACAATACACTTTGGAATGCATATGAATGAGAAAAAATTTAAAAATATATAATTCTAGGGTTGTATTTCTTGTCTGAGTTAAATTATATATATTGCAATATATAGGAACATTAAAGAAAAGGTTATATAAAAGTATGATGGATTAATTTTTTCTGCATTTTGCATAAATGATGAGAGGCGCATCATTATAACCATAACATTGCATGTGTGTATTTCATAGGATACAAAGAATTTGTGTAATAAAACAGTTTCTTGGAAAATGGATTGAAGTAAATAAAAGACTTAAAAGAAGAATGAACATCCTTAATATTAAATCCTGGAATTGAAGCTAAATAAAAACAGAAGAAAAATTCTCATAATCATACTTCTAATAATGGTAAAAACAGATATTATTCCTGTACAATACGTTCTAAATAACAGAGCAGACTCTTTGTAAATATGCTACCATGACAATACACCCAAATGTATTAGCATTTTCTGTTAAAATACAGTAGTATTTTACTTCTTAGAAGAATTTTAACTGCACATCAGTTCATTTCTGTCTTCCCAAATCTCATTCCTTTAAAACAGAGGAAGCCAGGGGTAAAAGTCAATCACAGGCTTATATTAGTACATCCCTGCTTCTCAGCCAGTGCACAGAGACAAACTATGAAGTACAGAAAGTGTTCATTTTTAATGAATTTGTCATCTTTAGCTTACTCCATCTGCAGATGGAGAGCACATTAAAGATGGAAAAATTAAATATCACCGCCATGGTGGGATTTGTTCTCTTGGGGGTTTTCTGATCTCCCCAATCTTCAGTGGATCCTTTTTGCAATGTTCCTAGTCATCTATCTTACTATCCTGACCTGCAATAGCATCATAATACTGTTAACAAGCATTGATCCCGTTCTCCAGACCCCCATGTACTTCTTTCTCAGCAATTTTTCCTTTTTAGAAATCTGTTATGTAACCGTCACTATTCCAAGAATGCTCACAGACCTTTTGACCCAGAAGGGAACTATTTCCTTCCTGGCCTGTGCAACACAAATGTGTTTTGTCCTCATGCTGGGAGGCTCTGAGTGTCTCCTCCTGACAGTGATGGCTTATGACCGCTACGTGGCCATCTGTAACCCTCTGCACTACCCTCTCGTTATGAACCACAAGGTCTGTGTGCAGCTGGTCACTGCATCCTGGCTCAGTAGCGTTCCAGTTGTCATTGGACAGACATGCCAGATTTTCTCTCTGCCCTTCTGTGGGTCTAACACAATCAATCATTTCTTCTGTGACATCCCCCAATTCTCAAGCTAGCATGTGGGAACACGTTCGTGAATGAGATCGCGGTCTATGTAGTCGCGGTGGTATTCATTATGGTTCCCTTTCTCTTAATTGTTGTCTCCTATGGCAAAATTATCTCCAGCATTTTGAAGCTTTCATCAGCTAGAGGGAGATCTAAAGCCTTCTCGACCTGTTCTTCTCACCTGATAGTTGTAGTCCTGTTTTTATGGAACAGCCACTATCACTTACTTACAACCCAAACCGAATCAGTCAGAAGGAGTGGGGAAACTGATCTCTCTTTTCTATACTGTTTTGATCCCTATGTTGAATCCTATTATATACACCCTGAGGAACAAAGATATCATGGCAGCACTTAGGAAACTGCTAACAAAGTTATTAACTTGACTCACAGACCTGGGATTACAGAAAGAATTTCCTTAGATATCTGCACAGAAAAACAGAAATTTTTTCTTCTAACTTTGTTCCTGTTTAATTTGCATTAATTTGAAGCATGGTTCTTATTAACCTTATTGTGCCAAGGGACCTTCATTATATAAGGCAAAGGAATTCTGTGTCGCCAAAACTAAGATCTTAATTACATGATCTCATCTGAAATAAATAACTTTCTTAACTTTCCAAACTATGTGTTAAGAGATTGCGTAAGCAATACTGTGAGAATGAGTTTAATCATATAAGCAAAAATTAGTCATATTAGTGATAAATTTTATTTTCTCTTTCTTTTCTTATTTTTGGGCCACACCCAGCTGTGCCCTTGGTCTTCCACTCAGGAGGGATCGTCTGTAATATCAGTGCTCAAACCAAAGTCTACTGCATACAAGTCAATTACCTTAACTACTGAGCTATCTTTTCCACAGCATAAGATTTATTTTATCTTCCTTTTCTTCAGGTTTGTTAAACTTAGTTCTTCTCTATGTCTATGTTCTTGTTTAGCCAATGGAAAAAACAAGCAGCTCCTATGACATTGGACACAGAAAAAGCTTAGTTTATTATTAATATTAAAAATACTTTGCTTTTGTGACTTGGTCTTGTATCCCTTGTTCGTGTCCCTTTAAGACCACAAATCCCACAAATGCTCTCTAATATTCTACCTGTTGCAGTTTCATGGTACCATTATTCTCTTTCCTTGTAGCTTTAAGTTTTAATTCAGCAGTGTCTAATGAGTATTAGATCTTTCGGTATATTTCACTAGAAGATATCCATATCAATGCAGAGAGGGATGAAAAATGTAAAGCACGCTTGCTGATGAAATGAAGTTGGGGTTTTCAATGAGATTACTGAGGCTTACCATGGGGACCAATGAGCATATCAGTGTTCTTCTAAAAGAACTAAAAGTAACTACCTGGTGATCTCACTGCCTCGTGGTATACAGAGAAAGAAAACACAAGAATGGATGATAGAACATGACAGCAAATTCTCTACCTTTGATTACAGAAGTTACCATTGACTGACAAGCAATGAGGGGAACGATGAAGAGAGAGACAGATTAGAAGAGACACAGGGCAGTTGTGTAGAGTTGGGTATTTTTGTAACGCTATGTGTCGGCCACTTTCTGTACAAAAACTATGAACACAACACTGCTGGAAACATGCTATCTAAGCTGAAATATATTTTAAGTTTATATAGCAAGTAAAATGATATAAAGGCAGGCGAACTGAGAAAACAGACACAAAGACAAAAAATATTCTGTGAAAAATGGATGCAGAGTTTGGAGCAATATAGTTACTAACTAAAGCATTTGGCTAAGAGCCACACAAATTGGAAGAAACAAGAAATAATTCCGCCAAGAGACTTTGGAGGGTGTGAAACCTGCTAACATTATGATTTTGGACCCGTGATTCTAGCATAATGAGGGACTAAAATTTTGTTTTTAGATTTTTATTTCCAACCATTTGCTACAATAGATCCAGAAAAAATTACACGGTAAAAGTTGTCTTTTCATTAAAATGCTTTTATTAGAATTTTTATAATATATTTAATAACTTTTGGTGACAGCGTTCAACCCTACTTCTTTTCTAAAAACTGGATAAGCAAAACCTCATCTTGTAGAATTAATATTTGGTTAAGAAATATTATTATATGTGCATGGTAAATAATGCTTGGTAAAGGTTTATAACAGTGCAAAAGGAAACTGGGAGGAAAGGGAAGTCTCTCATTCAGAGGACATCTATGCAACCTGACGGTACAGCAACTCAGGACAATATTCCAGAGTAGCTGTGTTGGAAGGAACTACAAGCTTTTCGGATAGGTGTGAATGGAAAGGTAAAAATAACTGTATAATATTGTTAGAGAACATCCTTTAAAGAGCCAGTATCCCACCCATAAATAGGGCTGTACCCCAACCTATAACAGTTGGGAAGACTCTTAAACTGCTGAGGCCAGGAATCTGAACCTGGCCTGAGACTATACATACAGGCCCCAAGAGAGCATCCGGGGCTTCCAGATGGTGAGAGCTGCGGCCCCTGGTGCCTAGTCCAGAAGGTCAGCACCTGGGTCATGGGCCTGCTGGTGCTTGGGCACGATCGCCAGCTCATAACTTGAATGCTACATATATTACTCATAACTTAAATGCTATTTACAATTTTAGGATTTCTCAATTGAGGGAAGTTCTTGATTGAAGTTGGGACACTTTGGTCAATATGAAATAACACAACTGGAAATATTTTTCAACATTTTCTTGAAACAGTGTCATCTTGTGGCTGATTTTGATATTAAGAATTGTGCTTGGAGATTTTCCAGTTGTTTCTACTTTGTGAAACTAAAACAGATTGACCGTCTTCTTTCTCCCACTTCCCTTCTTTCCCCACTTTCCTTCCACCCTTTCTGAAGTGAGGGAGAGTCTGAGATTGGCCACATAAATGTGTAAAGATATACTCAGAGTGAACATGATAACACACTTAGATATATGTGATTTTTTTTTAAATATTGGGGAAAAATAAAAAAATAAAGTACATATTTTAACTTAAATTTTTTTTTAATATTGGAAAATCAGCCTCTATCAATTTAGGGTTCAATACTTGTGCCTTTTCAAAACAGTTTGTTTTATAATTGATAAGACCATTTCTTGATTTTTATTACTTGTATTTATAAATGATTACACAGCAAGATAGCTGACAATTTGAGCAAGGTTATGGTCAGGGATGCTTGTAGTTGTAGGAAACACTTTTACTGATGATCACGATGATTTAGTTAATTAGTCAATTAAGGAGTGACCTGGAAAAGGAAGTAATTCCCAAGGTGAAGTCCGACTTGCTACTTAAAGAGCAAATTTATTTTTTAATGACAAAAGAAACTGATTTAAAAGGTTTTTAACTTCTGCTCCAGTAAATGATCCTTCTTCACAACCATATATTTCATTTTATTTCATTTGTTCAGCAAAAGGAAAGTATTTTAGTTATACACAATCACACAATAATACAAGAAGGTAAGCATGAATTCTTGTCTGTATCAGATCTATTTAAAATCAACCTAATATAGCAAGTAGCTTAAATTGTAAAGGAATGCTTCTTGATTTTGTTGTTTATGTATTTAAAGCAAAGACTTTATTTTAGAATATGGCGCTTCCAAAGTTTCCACAAAGAAAATGAACTAACAGCTATTTTATATGTTTCGCCATAGCTTAATGTAATTGTTATTATTTTAATAAAAAATCATTATTTTAATCATATCATAGTTTTGGTTGATCTCTGTTTAAACATTAAGCACATGTGTGAATATAAATTGGATGCTAAGAAGATCTTAATTTGAGACTGGCCTCACATTTCTAATTGAATATTCCACTGGATGTCCATAGTCTTGTTTCTTTCACAAATCATTGGTTAAAGTAGAAAGAAGTGAATTCAACTGATGTACCACAGATACATATTTTGTAGTATAAATATGGCTATTGTATTCCTTTGGCTTAATACATGGTTTTTAATTCTCTTGCTCTTCAAATAATTACCCATGGAAAAAGTAGGGGATAACATAGGGAAGGTGTGGGATAATGAGAGGTGAGTTTACACAAAAAAGCACAACCAATAAAAATTATATAAAACGATACCAGTTCCTGAGGGGAATAGTCAACTGATCAAACATGAGTGTAGCTATGCTAATGCATCCAGTAAATGAGGTTATTTCTTGTCCAAAGATTCATGTATATACTGAATCTCATAGAAGGATATAAGATGTGTAAATCCATTGATGGTGTATCAAATGTGGCAACTGCATAATTTATAGGATTTACTTTATGAAATGATACACTTTAAAACATGTTTTATGATCAAGTATTATCCATTCACTATCTTAAAAGCTTCATTGCTTTTCACATTCAAAGTCATCAAGCAATTTTATAAAAACTGTAAAACCATAAAATATTTTAATAATTATTTGTGACAATTGTTTATTATGAACACATGAATTCAAGAGATAATAAAAAATACTATTCAACCCTCCATTTATTAGTCACAAAAAATTCTCAGGGTTGCAAAGTTTTGTGGGGCTATTAATTCTTCCTTTATTATGTTGATGTTTGTGTTGCTTAAAACAAAATATTGCCCATACTGTAAATGGTTAGAATATCACTTGTATCACTTGTCTTCCTGTTCATCATCGATTTGCTCGAGCAGGCCCCAGTAACATCTCCATATGTCCTGTCTCATGCTAGTAGAGCCCAAGGGCATCTGCTTGCTCCAGGAATATAAAGAGCCTTAAGTCATTCCATCAGGTCATGGGAATGAGGTCTATAACTGTTACTGGTATGTGGCATATCAAATACGACACAGGTAGCTTGCCAGGCTCTGCCGTGCGGGTGACATACACTTGTAGTCACCTCTCATCTCCAGCATTTATTGATGAAGCAACCACGCGAGCTGGCGAGCCCGGTTAGAATATAGCTGTCATTTTTCTTCACACTAAGTGCTGTTGGTTTTCAGTTAGTTAATGATACTATATGAGTTATGTATCGCATACTGGAAGAAGCAACATAATGTACAACTTCTGATCATGTATTAAAAAAGCTAAATTCTTTAAAGGAAAATTGACAGATATTATATGCATTATAGAGAGAGAAAATATATACTATTAGAGAGAAAGAAAGATAGACAAAGAGAATACAAATTTATACTAGGTCAGAGAGAGCAAGAAGTTTTCAAAAATGTGTACTCTAGGTAAGAACACGTGCTTACATTTTGGTTATAATTACAAGGAAATAATCCATATGACTTACTTGCACATTATACAACAAAAATGGGCAATCACATACCTACACATGCAGATTAATGAACACACACAGTAACACATATATAAGGAAATATTGAGTGGAAATAAAACGCAAGTAGGTTTATATCATAACATCAATAAGCAAGGATGTAACTGATACAGAAGACATTTCAGTTATGACTATGCATTATTCTTTATGTGTAGAGATAAGCTTGTGAAGAATCAATGTATTTAGAATTTCTCACGTGACAACAAATAATTGATGAACCTGACTCTTACTGCCCAGTGTTGTTTGACAGGAAGAATGTCACAGAGAGATTTTCCTACCACTGCCATCTGAGGGAAGCATATGATTATGAACATCATAAACCTTACAAATACTTGTATATATTAGTTTTCTCGACTTTCTTCATTTAACTATGCAAAATTTAAAAGGTAAAAGATGCTTGAAAGTACTGCATGATACAATTTTCTCTTAGACTTCCTTCAACTTTTTATTTTTCTATAAATTATTTTTTTTGATATTTTTTTCTTTTTTTTAAATTTTTTTATTTTTAAAATTACAAAGATATACAATTAAAAAGTTCATATTTGGGTTTTGGTCAAACAGTGTTGCAGCACCCATCCCGCCACCAGTGCCCATCTCCCACCACCAACGTCCCCGGTTCCCTCCCCCTCCCCAGCCCTGCTCCATGGCAGGTTCTTGATTTCTTTCCATTTCTCTCTCTTTCTCTTTTCCTTCCCCTCCAGACTATGGATTACAGAACATACATTAAAGGGTTGTCATGTGTATCTTTTTGCCTCTATTTAATGCTCAGTTCTAGGTTGGCATTAGTACCCTCAACAATTGTTAGCACACTATTCCATTTTCTGTCTTACCTAGCCTCTGACTCCCACACGTTTGTGATAATTTCCACCTTTGACAGGACCTCCTGATATACGTTTCACTTGACCTTGGATATTGGTATCATAATATGTACCTATATATTTATGTAATGCAGATAAATGCAGTCATTCTGTATCTGTCTCTCTCCTGGCTAATTTCGCTCAACATAATCTTCTCCATGTCCATCCTTTCTTCATTTAACTATGCAAAATTTAAAAGGTAAAAGATGCTTGAAAGTACTGCATGATACAATTTTCTCTTAGACTTCCTTCAACTTTTTATTTTTATACAAATTATTTTTTTTGATTTTTTTTTTCTTTTTGGGTCACACACAGCAATGCCCAGGGATTACTCCTGGCTCTGCACATTAAGAACTGCTCTGGCGGTGCTTGGGGGACCATAAGGGATGCCGGGAATAGAACCCGGTTGGACTCTTGCAAGGCAAACACCCTCCCCGCTGGACTATCTCTCCGGCCCCTCTACATTTTCTAAGTAATTGTTTTCATCTTTCAAGTGCTTATATAAATATAAATAAACACCTTAGCTTGAATGGAAATTTGTGCACATATTTAAACTACTTACATGGATATCTCTGAAAGCAGCTTTTTAACATATTAAGAAAAAACTATATCACAATACAGAATTTAACAGAGAGAAGTTATAAAAGTAGAATTGTTTAATGCAAGTAAAACTGGACCTTGTTTGAAAATAAATTTATTTTTAATCAACTAAATATACACTAATAGACTAGTTGCATAAATACTTAGCAAAATTAAAGCATCATATGAATGGGATTTTAAAAATGGCAATGCTACAATTGCACTAATTCACCTGAATTTTTTGAATGTTTGTTTAAATATTTCTTATTTAAAATACTTATGTGTAATAATTATGATGACCTTGCACAATATTTGAGACTTTTTATATTTAATAACAATTAAAAAGTAAGCATGATGTGTTTGAAGCATTTTTATCAGATTCTGTTTTTACAAAAAAATTGGAGAAATTACATGGTATCTTCAGTTATATTAAGTTAAAGCCATGGAAAGTGAACTCACTTGTACTTCTGATTAAATCATTCCTAGATATGAAGTATGACGAGATGAAGGCTAAGGGAAACATTTCCACAGTGATAGAATTTGTGCTCCAGGGATTTTCTGACCTTCCGAATCTCCAAGGATTATTATTTGGGCTTTTCTTCATCATTTACATGATTGTGTTAATTGGAAATGGCCTCATTATAATAATAACAAGATTTGACCCTGCACTACAAAAACCCATGTATTTTTTCCTGGCAAATTTTTCTTCTTTGGAAATCTGTTATGTGACAGTCACTCTCCCTAGGATGCTTAAACACCTTTGGACTCAAGACAGAAGCATTTCTAAGGTGGAGTGTGCAACCCAAATGTTCTTCTTCATTACCTTGGGAGCCACAGAGTGTTTGTTCCTTACTGTGATGTCCTATGACCGCTATGTGGCCATTTGTAACCCTTTACACTACCCTCTAATCATGAACCATAAGACTTGTGTCCAGCTAGCTGCTGGCTCCTGGATTGGAGGAATCCCAATGCAATTGTGGCAAACGTGTCAAATTTTTCTCTCTGCATTTCTGTAATCTCAATGAAATCAAGCATTTTTCTGTGACATTCTCCCTGTTCTCAAGCTAGCCTGTGGAAACACTTTTCTCCATGAGATATCTCTCTATGTAGCAGCTCTCATCTTTGTTGTAATCCCTTTCATACTGATACTTGCCTCTTATAGCAAAATTATTTGTACCATTTTGAGGTTACCAACAGCCACAGGACGGGCAAAAGCTTTTTCTACCTGTTCTTCCCATCTGATGGTGGTGGTTTTATTTTTTGGATCTGGTTCCATTACTTACTTAAAGCCAAAATCCACTGAGTCTGCAGGAACTGATAAACTTCTGTCTCTTTTCTACACTACAGTGACTCCGATGTTTAATCCCCTGATATACAGCCTGAGAAATAAAGAGGTGATTGCGGCCCTGAGAAAATTATTTCTTATAAAATAGTGTCAAGAACTTAATATTAAACATTTAACCTGTTCCCCACTTAATTCTCGTAGAAGCCACACAAAACAGCATACAAAACAAAAGAACTCAGAAAACTCCCTCTAAGGAAAGTTAATCACTTCCTGCTTTGATTTATTTTAAAATATTTCAAACAGTAATAAAATTTATTGTGATCTATATTACCTATGTACTTGATTCATCCTTAATCTCATGCTTAAAATCGTTTTTGTTCATCAATGAAGTATTCATTTCCATCTCATTTTTCTATGGAAAACTGAAAAATATTTCTGTCTATTTTAACTTTTACTTTTTTTTTCTTTTTGGGACACCCGCGACACTCAGGGGTTACTCTGCGGTGCTCGGGGGACCATATGGGATCGGGTTGAACCAGGGCCGGCACAGGCCGCCGCGTGGGCGCCTCCCGCGGGCTCTCGGCCCCTCTGAGTGTGCCGGGTATGGCTTCTCGGTGAGGACAGGGGCAGAGCTTACTGCTTCTGTACAGCTCCGGGGGGAGGGTGGTTCGCTGCCCCCCACGCAAGCCCGTCACGGTTAATAAATCTGGTTGGTCTGTTACTATGCGGTGTCCGGAGACCGATGGTTGAGGCTTTGTTCTGGGCGTTGGGCTCGTGAGGCGTGTTCTGGGGCCGGGGAAGACGTCGTATTTATTTTGCTTCTTTTTACACTATTTTTCTTTCTTAGCAGACGTACCAATAACCATTTAACATTTGTCTTTAGAGTGGTGATTAAATATATTGATAGTTAATACTTCTATCCATACACTCATGTAAACTTTATGAATTAAAAGAGCATTTGGATGTAGAGGAGGAGGTCAGGCTCGTTACCCAGGTATTAGAGTACATGCTATTTATGTGCAAGATTTTGGCTGATATATGGTCTACATAGCTGTGAAACACTACCATGTAAGGACCCCCCAAACAATAATATATATAATTGTAAAATTTTATATATATGTATTTTATATATATGCATATTTTATGTAATTTTGATCACTAACACAATTATAGACCTCATGGCCTGATGGAATGGTTTGAGGCTCTTTATGTTCCTGGAGCAAGCAGATGCCCTTGGGCTCTACTAGCATGAGACAGGACATATGGAGATGTTACTGGGGGCCCACTAGAGCAAATCGATGATGAGCGGGAAGACAGACAGACAGTGATTCAAAGTATTCAGTGCAAACCTATAACCCTATTCTCTATTTGTGTGCGATAACCCAAGTTAAAAACCCTAAATTAGACATAACTGTGATTATTTTTCTTCCTAATAAATTATGCTAAAAGTAGGGATTCCACAGAATTACTACCTATTTTAAACATTTGGAATGACATAATTGTCTATGTTCTATTTTTTGAATTTTGTACCATTATAATCTTTGAATACCTTTTTTATTTTATATAAGTACACTTAAAAAAAAGAAAAGAGAAAAAAGAAAAAAAAAAAAAAGAAAAGAGAAAGACAAGGGGGGGGTACTCTATAATGCTTAATTACTAAAGAAAACATGCAATTTTAAAGTAAGCAAAAATATTTTCCAGTTCTTCCAGAGTCCTTTACTTAGATTATCATTGATGACTCTTAAGGTTAACATCTAAAACTTGGAGTCTTTCTATAGACGCATAAGAGGATACCTCCCTCCCAATTGTATAGTCTCAAATAAGCAATTTTTGTAAGAATAGTATTTAATGTCCCAATGCCAAGTAAATTTGTTAGAAGATTAGGAGATTTAGGTGTTTTGTATACATATATACATGTGTGTGTGTATATATATATATATATATATATATATATATATATATATATATATATGTGTTGTATACATATATATATACATATATATATAATTCTGGGATTTGTTTGTTTGGTTATATTAATGCATGTAATACGTGTTGTCTCCTGCTTTTGGAGTTATGTTTAATGTTTGTCACCTGTATAGCCTCTCCCATCTAAAATGATACACAGCATCAATTACAAGCATGCTTTATTCAGGGAAGTAGATATGAATCTTTCCCTGTCATTACAATTTTTATTTATTATGACAATAATGTATATGATTCCAACAGAAAACATGATGAAGTTGATGCTATAACAATGATAAATAGATTACTTTATAAATGGCAGTGTGATCATTTTGCAGTTGTTGCTTATTTTTGTGATTTTTAAATTTTTTTTTATTTTTACAGTTACAAAAATATACAATTAAAAAAGTTCATATTTGGGTTTTGGTCATACAGTGTTCCAGCACCCATCCCACCACCAGTGCCCATATCCCACCACCAACGTCCCGGTTCCCTCCCCCCTTCCCCAGCCCACCTCCATGGCAGGTTCTTTATTTCTTTCCCTTTCTCTCTCTTCTCTTTTTCTTCCCTTCCAGACTATGGATTACAGAACATACATTAAAAGGTTGTCATGTGTATCCTTTTGCCTCTTTTTAATGCTCAGTTCTAGGTTGGCATTAGTACCCTCGACAATTATTAGACACAGGTCCAAATTCATTTTTTTTTACCTGTCACTGCCCAGTTTTCCCAACACCACTTGTTGAAGAGGCTTTCCTTACTCCATTTTAGACTCATTGCACCTTTATCAAAGATTAAATGATCATGTGTTTGAGGTTGGGTGTCAGGATACTCAATTCTATTCCATAGGTCCACAGGTCTGTTTTTATTCCAATACCATGCTGTTTTAATTACTACTGCCTTGTAGTACAGTTTGAAGTTGGGAAAGGTGATGCCTCCCATCTTCTTTTTCCCGAGGATTGCTTTAGCTATCCTTGGGGTTTATTGTTCCATACAAATTTCAGGAGAGTTTGGTCAATTTCTTTGAAGAATGTCATCGGTATCCTCATAGGGACTGCATTGAATCTGTACAGAGCTCTAGGGAGTATTACCATTTTGACAATGTTGATTCTCCCCATCCATGAACAGGGAATGTGTTTCCATTTCCTTGTGTCCTCTTTTATCTCTTGGAGCAGTGTCTTGTAGTTTTCTTTGTACAGGTCCTTTACATACTTACTTGGGTAAATTGATTCCTAGGTATTTGATTTTCTGTGGCACAATTGTGAATGGAATAGTTTCCTTAATATCCCTTTCTTCTCTTTCGTTATTTGTATATAGGAAAGCCACCGACTTTTGGGTGTTGATTTTGTATCCTGCCACTCTACTATGTGCGTCTATTGTTTCTAGGAGTTTTTTGGTAGAGAGTTTAGGGTTCTCTAGGTATAATATCATGTCATCTGCAAATAATGATAGCTTGACTTCTTCCTTGCCTATCTGGATGCCCTTGATGTCCTTTTCTTCTCTGATTGCTATGGCAAGTACTTCCAGTACTATATTGAATAAAAGAGGTGAGAGTGGGCAACATTGTCTTGTCCCTGATCTCAGGAGGAAGGCTTTCAACTTTTCCCCCATTTAGAATGATGCTTGCTGTGGGCTTTTGGTAGATGGCTGTGACTATCTTGAGGAAAGTCCCTTCAATTCCCATTTTCTGGAGGGTTTTAATCATGAACAGGTGCTGGATCTTGTCAAATGCTTTTTCTGCATCTATTGAAGGGATCATATGGTTTTTATTTTTTCTTTTATTGATATGATGTATTATGTTGATTGACTTGTGACTGTTGAACCATCCTTGCATTCCCGGGATGAATCCTACTTGGTCATGATGTATAATCTTCTTGATGATTCTTTGGATTCTGTTTGCTAGTATTTTGTTGAAGATCTTAGCATCCGTGTTCATCAGGGATATTGTTCTGTAGTTTTCTTTCTTTATGTTGTCTCTCCCTGCTTTGGGTATCAGGGTGATATGTGCCTTATAGAAGCTGTTTGGGAGTGTTTCTGTTTCTTCTATTTCCTGGAAGAGCTTGAAAAGTACTGGCAGTAGGTCCGGGGTGAAACCAAGGCAGTTTGCCTTGGTTCCCGTTGATGGAGTTTCTGCTTTCCATGGGGCAGCTTGGGGTCCACGGAGACACAAGAATCACACACACCTGTTGGGGAGAGTGGAGGCGTTCCCAGAAGCTCAGGGCCCAAGGGTTGGTCGGGGTGTAACCAAGGCAGTTTGCCTGGTTCCAGTTGATGGAGTTTCTGCTCTTCCCTGGGGCAGCTTGGGGTCCGGCAGCGACGCAAGAATCACACATACACCTGTCGGGGAGAGTGGAGGCGTCCCCCAGAAGCGCAGGGCCCAAAGGGTTAGTCCAGGGTGAAACCAAGGCAGTTTGCCTTGGTTCCAGTTGATGGAGTTTCTGCTCTTCCCTGGGGCAGCTTGGGGTCTGCCGAGACGCAAGAGTCACACACACACCTGTGAGGAAGAGTGGAGGCGTTCCCAGAAGCGCAGGGCCCAAGGGTCGGTCGGGGTGAAACCAAGGCAGTTTGCCTTGGTTTCCGTTGATGGAGTTTCTGCTCTTCTCTGGGGCAGCTTGGGGTCCTCGGAGACGCAAGAATCTCACACACACACACCTGTGGGGGGAGAGTGGAGGCGTTCCCAGAAGCTCAGGGCCCAAGGGTCGGTCTGGGGTGAAACCAAGGCAGTTTGCCTTGGTTCCCGTTGATGGAGTTTCTGATCTTCCCTGGGGCAGCTTGGGGTCTGCGGAGACACAAGAATCCTTATTTTTGTGATTTAACAAGGCTGCAAACAACATGGAGAAAGTGATCTCAAGAGTTTAGGTATCTACCTACTAAAGTTGGGGTACACAATAAAAGTGGTGTTAAGAAGTTTAATTGTTATGTAAGCATTTATTAGAAGGAAGAAAGGGCCCACAGAAGTAGCTTGGCAGTACAATTTTAAAATCTGAAAATGACCAATAAAAGGAGCTCAAAACAGGCAGGAGGAATGAAATAATAAAACTTGGAGTAAAAATTAATGAATTGAAGCCCCCAAAATAATCCAAATGATCAATGAAACCAAAAGCTGTTTCTTAGAAGAAGCAAACAAAATCAATAAGTCACTAGCAAGACTCAAAAAAGAAAGAGGGAGAGAGAGAATAGCTTAATAACCCAAGTCAGAAATGGAAGAGGGGACACAACAACAGACATGACAGAAATTCAAAGGATCATCAGATGGTTTTCAGATATCTGAACCTTACTCTCCTCTTTGTCCCAAACTGGGATACTAATTTAAATATGTTTTCACTTCATTCTGGTAATGAACAACATTTCAGCTAGAAATTTCTGATCTGCTATCTCTCCAGCTATGTCAGCTTAATCTTTTCATGCCTTTAACCCTTCTCAGTTGTTTGGTTATTGAACCTTTGAACTAAAGTGGTCAAAGAATATTTCCGTGTGTCATCAGAGGAACTAATATCTTCCCCTTAAGTCCAGATTCCAAAATTAGCTATTCTGTTAGGAAAGGACTTCATGTCTGTTTCTGTAGATTCATGTTACTCACTTTCAAAAAAATTTTGTACTTCTAGGGATCCATTATTATGGTAGTCAAACATAAAAAAAATTGATTTATAGTTATGTTTTTGTTATGGACCCATTTATATTGTCCATGGCCTATAGTATATTTATTTTTTATTTGCTTTGATTTGTTTTTGCTTTTGTGCTCAGGGCTTACTCCTGGCTCTGTCCTCAGAGTTTGCTCCTGACTCGGCTCCATGGACCTCATGGAGTTCCAGGGTTTGAACTCAGTCAGCTGCTTGCCAGGAAAATGCAAATGCCATACTATCTCTCACACAGATTGGGCAATCTTATCCTCAAAATTCATTATCGTCTCCAGGGTCACAAGAAGGAGTTTTTCTAGCAAAAAAACAGGAAAGAAAGCGTGGACTAAAAACTATGAGGAGGCTCAAAGTGAACAATAACTTCTCTGGTGGGCCGGTCTCTGAGGCACATTTTGTCTGATCTAAAAACTGAAACAGGTAAAAAGGTTAGGCCATGGGGAAGGACACACTGAGAGTAAACTGTCCTGCTCTTTAGGCTTTGGCCAGGCTGAGTTGCTCCTGTCTAATATTGATCCATGGTCGAGTTTTTAGTCATGAATTGCTCTGAGAACTCTGTGACGCTGGGGAGAGCACGTACAGCCCTTAGAGCCATTTCCCTGCACTCTCACCAAGGCCTTTTCATTTTGAGGAGGATTTTGTTTTCTTTGGATGTTGTATCATTTATTCACTTTTGCTGTTGTTCCTTTGAGTTTGAATTGGTGCCCATGAGAATATGGACCTTATTAAAAAGTTCAATGTTGGCACCCCGTTCTAGAGCCCGGTGCCCACCATAACTAGTTTTATATTCTTTCTTTACTTCATCTGACTCTCTCTCTCTCTCTCTCGACTCTCCTCTCTTCTCATTTTCCTAAATAAAGAAATTTTATTTTATGAAATTAGAATAAATTAAATAAATTAAATAAAGAGACTCTCTTTATTACACATAAATTAAAAAAATTAAATAAAGAGACTCACAGACATGGGGCAGAGCTGCTACTGGCTCTCCCTGTGCCCAGCCACTCATGAGGCGCCCGGGAGGCATGGCGGGTTCTAGCTCTGGCCCGCCACCACAGCAGAGCCTCACAACAAGCCACTAGATACCCCCACTCCATGAGGGCCTCCATTTTTCACATCTGGACTTCCCCCTCATCAGAACTCCACCCAGCAGACCAGCCTATCACAGCCCAGCTCATCCATAAATGCTGGATTTTTAGATGACTACAAGAGTATGCTACCCGCATAGCAGAGCCTGGCAAGCTACTCGCTGTTGTATTCGATATGCCAAATACCAGTAACAATTATAGACCTCATTCCCATGACCTGATGGAATGGTTTGAGGCTCTTTGTGTTCCTAGAGCAAGCAACTGCCTTTGGGCTCTACTTGCATGAGACATAACATATGGAGATGTTACTGGTGCTCGCTCGAGCAAATCCATGATGAACAGGAAGACAGTGATACAGACAGTGAAAGAAATTTTACTTTTACTACTCACCCCAAAAAAGTCCAGAAAACTAACCTATAGAAATACAATCAAAAGCATAGAAGAAAAGTCTTTATGATATTAGGCAAACCTCTTATATATTCACCATCAGCAGAGTCCATCATCCATAAAAATGATAATTATAAACTTGTGAAACTTAGTTTGATTTAATATTCTCATTTGTGTTGTGTCAGGAAGTCGCTGGGGTTCCCAACAGTATCAGGACAGAAGTTCACTTCTAACTCTGAGGCTTCTGGGGAATGGATGAAAACTACGAGTCTGGCACAGTTCCGAAAAGCCTTTTAGTAGTAGAACAAACTCTACCACCACAGTCCAATATAATGAAAAACCTCTAGCTCTTCTCAGAACTTCGTGCTCATGCACGAGGGCACAAGTCTCCCACCAAAGAGGATCCCACCAGAGATAGTCCCACCAAAGTGGATGCAGTACCTCAAGTCAGTCCCTTTATATACACACAAGTAATCCTAACTTCAGGGAGGGTCTTGTAGGGAGGGTCCTGTCAACAAAGATCAACTCAACAGCTTCTAGAGAGTAGAAGGGTGTAGTAGGGTGGTACACCCTACTACAGGTCTAAACAAATGCTTATGCCAAGGACTAATCCCTTCTTCTGAGGTTATCTCTATATAGAAACAATGGAGAAATAAATATTAATTTCATGGGCTTCATATAATCTAGATGGTACCCACAAGGCCCTTATTTATTACCTGCACCAGGGTTATTCTGAATATCTTGTTCTCTGTGTACTGAAAGGGTCATACTTGCCTGCTTGAGGGCAAACTAGTATTATCTTTCCTATAATCTTAAACAATTGTCTTAATGTAGCCAGAGAGGTAGTATCCTGGTAAATTCTAACTGTCCCAACTGAGACCAGTGGGTTTAAAGAGAATCTGTGCCCATTCTAGATAACATAGATGTCATAGTAGATACATAATGATAATTCAGAAGTAACTCATTCATAGTCAAGGTGACTTCTGTAACTGCCACACCCTCCATCAGCATTTAGACAGAAGAGATCTCATTAGTATGGACCCTGGCTTAAGAACATGTAAATATATTAAACTGTGAGTGAATTAAACAGCAAAACTCCCATGATAGCTAGGCCTGTCATCCAATAAAGTTGTATCTTTATTTATTTGTTTTGTTTTGTTTTATTTTGTTTTGCTTTGGGGTGACCTTCAGAGATGCTCATGGGTTCTTTCTGCCTCTGCACTCAGAAACCATTCCTATTGTTTCGGGGACCATATAGAGCGCCAGAGATCTAAGCTGGTTCAGAGGCTGTACTATTTCTCAGTCCCCACCCTATTTTTTTTAATAAATGATGTTTAAAAACATATTCTATTATATTATAGTCTTCATTTTTCAGAGCAGTCTCACAGAAAACATAAGTTCATAGATTACCTTAATTTGATGATGACTACTTAGAATGTTAAGCTTTCACAATTGAGAAAACATTCCTGACAGAACCTGAAAAACTTTAGAAGAGGGGCCAGAGCGATAGTCCAGCTGGTAGGGCATTTGCTTTGCACACGGCAAGCACATGCCAGCCCGGGTTCTAGCCCCAGCATCCCATATGGTCCCCGAGCACCACCAGGAGTAATTCCTGAGTGCAGAGCCAGGAGAAACCCCTGAGCATCACCGGGTGTGACCCAAAATAGCAAAAAAAAAAAAAAAAAAAAGCTAAAAAACTAAAATAAACAGAAGGCAGTACAATTGGAAATATTTTTGTGACTGAATTTGCTATTAACAATTGTGCCTAGAAATTTTCCAATTTCTTTTTACTTTGTGAGAATAGAACGGATTGAGGGGGGTATTCCCCTTTCTCCCACACCCCCATGTCCTTTCTTCAATGAGAGAGAGTCTAATTAACTTATTAATGTGTAAAGCTTAATAATTCCATGAGACAATTGAATAAAGCTTTCATATATAAGTGCTTCTTCAAATTATGAGGGAAAATCTTCTTTAATTTTAGGATTGAATGCTTCTGACTTTTTTAAAAAAGTTTCCTTCAGTTGATTATGATGTTTCCTGATTTTTATTGCTTCCATTTTTTAAATGATTACCAAAATAACCTCAAAAATGGACAATTTTAGTAAGTCTATGGTTAGGGATGCTTGTATTGTATCAAACTCCCCAAGTGACAAACAGTATGTCTCAGTTAACCAGTTAATTAAGGAGTGACCTAGGGACAGGATGGGATTCCCAAGGTAAAGTCCATTGGCTACATAAAGATCAAGTTCTTTTTTAAATGACAGTGTAACCTAATTTTAAGGATTTTGATTTTTGATTTTAATAAATGGTCATCCTTCATAATAAAATATTCTTTTGATTTTATTACTTTTAATTCAGTTAATAAACAAAAACTATATTATTTCCCCATCTAATCAGGTAAGCATTAATTCTTCCTGTTCATATAAAATTTATTGATTAAAACTATTTAACATCAGTTAAATATAGTCATTTGCTGAAAATTCTAAAAACTTCACCTGGTTTTGTTGTGATTTTGAAGCAAAGACATCATAAAAAGATAACTTCAAAAAAGTTTCCAAAAGGAAAATAAGTGAGCAGTCATTTTACAAGTTTTGAAGAAACTAATTATTATTTTGTTGTCGTTATTGCTGTTTAAAGGTAAATGCATGTTTGGAAGCAAATTGGTTGAGTGAAATTGTTAGAGACTATTTCATATTTCAAATGGAATAGTACATTGAACATACACTTGCTTACTTAAGGTGGAGAAAAATGAAAAATGATTGCAACAAATATGTGAAAAATGACTGATATATATATAAATATATTATACATATAAATTCTGTATTATAGATACCATTTTGCTCTCTTTGGGTTAAATTTTGGTATTTAATTTACTTGTTTTAAAAATTAATCCTCATGAATGGAGTAGAAAAATTTGTAGAAATAAGACAATGAGATATGAGCTTACACAAAGATCATGACCAGCAAAACAATTAAAAAACAATGCCAATTTCTGACTGTATAGTTGGCTTCTGAAATGTGTGTGTATGATACAAGTTCACATAGGTTTACTGATGCATATATAAAAAGGAACTTAGTTCTTGACCAAATGTCCGTTTATTCATTAAATTATACAGGATAATAAAAATGGTTAAATATGTTGTTGGTGCAGCAAAGTAGAGGCAGATGTATAGTTTATATGACACACTTTATGGTGTGCTACAATTTCAAATGTTTTTAGATTCAACTGTTAGTCACTAGTTGACTTTTCAAACACTTTTATGAAAAGTGGAAAGTCAGAGACATTTAAAGAACTATTTAAGATAGCTTAATATGCAAATAGAACACTCGTGAGTAAAAACACCTATATAACCTTCTTTTTATCAGTCATAAAGATTCTCAGAATGGTAAGGTTTTGCTTGGGCTATTGATTCTGCCCTGATTAGGTTGACATTTTTATTGCTGAAAGCAAAATATGTCCATAGAGAACACTTTTAGAATATAGCTACATTGCTTCTTCTTTGCACCAAGTGCTGTTGGTTTTCAGTTAGTTAATGATCAATACATGAGTCATGTAGCACATACTTGAAAATGCTATATTTTGTCCCCACTAGCGATATCAAAAATTTAAATTCTTAAACATGCAGCAGTAAAAGGACAAGAGAACAAGCAAAGGAGACAAAAATTGGGGTCCTTAATGTAGATAGATTGATAGATAGCCAGACATCTAAATATGGAGAAAAAGAGAAGGCCTAATTTTAACTTAGTAATAGGGAGAGGGAGAAGTCTACATAGATACTAATTTAAGGTAAAAACCAGTGTTTATATCTTATTGTCATATATCTCCACTCAAATGCATAAACAAATCTGTAAGGAAACATTGGGTGGGGAAAAAGTAAGGTCTGCAACTACAGCAAACTAAGTGAGGATGTGACTAACCTGGAAACCATCAGAAATAAGTTATAATGATTTTCCCACATTGGGTGAATATGGATGAGAATGTGAAAGAAGGCATTACTTTAGAATTGCTTTCTTGAAAACAAAGAATTGTATGAATCTGCCTGTTACTCTTTAGTACTGTTTAAGGGAGTATTGTCACAGAGATAGTATTATCACTACTATAACTTGAGGACAACATTATGACTATGGATATTATAGATACTACATTAAAAAGGTAGGCTAAAATATAATTCATATTCAGAATGCACAACTTCAAAGATAAACCAACTATTGAAAACTCTACATGAAAGTAATTATTTTAAAACTAACTGCAGATCTATAAATAGTAGAATAGCTAGTAGATTTAAAATACAGTTTGAGCTAAAAATTTATAAAAAATAATGACGATATTGCAATTGAACAGAACTTCATATTAAAATATTTGAAAGTTTAGATAAATGACAAAATGCCATAAAAGCCATCAAATTAACTGTCTTTGATTACTCTGTATCTTTTTCATAAGAGTTCTCTAAACATCCAACAGATGATAAACTATTATGTAAAAGTACTGATGGGCTTTTCTTTTTTCACTTATAGTATGAAAATGCAAGCATTATATTTTAAAATATTCTTGAATCATAGGTTTTATGTACAGAGGGACGGAAAAAATTGTATCCAGTGCTTAGATTAAAGCCATGGAAAGTGAACTCACTTGTATTTCTGATTAAGTCTTTCCTAGTTATGAAGTATGAAGAGATGAAGGCTAAAGGAAACATTTCCACAGTGATAGAATTTGTGCTCCAGGGATTTTCTGACCTTCCGAATCTTCAAGGATTATTATTTGGACTTTTCTTCATTAATTACATGGTTGTGTTAATTGGAAACGGCCTCATTATAATAATAACCAGATTTGACCCTGCGCTTCAGAAACCCATGTATTTTTTCCTGGGGAAACTTTTCTTCACTGGAAATCTGTTACGTGACAGTCACCCTCCCCAGGATGCTTAAACACCTTTGGACTCAAGATAGAAGCATTTCTAAGATGCAGTGTGCGACCCAAATGTTCTTCTTCATTACCCTGGGAGCCACAGAGTGTTTGTTCCTTGCTGTGATGTCCTATGACCGCTACGTGGCCATTTGTAACCCTTTGCACTACCCGCTAATCATGAACCACAAGACTTGTGTCCAGCTAGCTGCTGGAACTTGGACTGCAGGAATCCCACTGCAGCTATGGCAAACATGTCAAATGTTTTCTCTGCACTTCTGTAATTCGAAGGAAATCAAGCACTTCTTCTGTGACCTCCTCCCTGTTCTCAAGCTGGCCTGTGGAAACACTTTACTCCAAGAGACAACTCTCTATATAGCTGCTCTGGTGTTCGTGGTGATCCCTTTCATATTGATACTTGCTTCTTACAGCAAAATCGTTTGCACCATTCTGAGGTTGCCGACCGCCTCAGGGACGGACCAAAGCCTTCTCCACCTGTTCATCCCATTTGATCGTTGTCATATTATTCTTTGGATCTGCTACTATCACCTACTTACATCCCAAATCTACTCAGTCTTCAGGCACCGACAAACTTCTGTCTCTTTTCTATACCACACTGGTCCCCATGTTTAACCCTATGATATACAGTCTCCGAACAAGGAGGTGATTGCAGCACTGAGAAAAATTATTTCTTAAAAAGTAATGGAAATGGTTCAGTTGTAAATATTTATTCTACTGTGCAATAAAACTCTAAACATTCCTCTTATAAAAGTAAATGTTTTACCTTGAGTTTTCCAAGGTGAGTTTTGGGGTAGTACCTTGCTTGGGGAACATATGCAGTGCCAGGGATTGAACTGGAGATAGCTGCTCCCCCTGTGCTGTCTCTCTGGTCTACATCAGAGACTTTTATTACTATTGTTTACTCTGCTCAGTAGAGTCTATGTGCTTGATCTACCTTCAATGTTCTGTGCCTCCCAAATAATCGTGGTTCATGAGTAAATTTGTAGTATGGATCTCAGTTCCTTAAAAACTGAAAAACAGGGGGCCGGAGTGATAGCACACAAAAAATAGTGTTTGCCTTGCATGCAGCTGACCCCGGTTTGATCCCTGGCATCACATTTGTTCCCCGAGCACCTCCAGGAGTACTCCTGAGTACAGAGCCAGGAGTAACCCCTGAGTATTGCCAGGTGCGACCCAAAAAGAAAACAAATAATAAAAATAAAAACTGAAAAATAAGTCAACCAGTTATGATGTGTTTTGCATCAATGTATAACATAAATAAATTATTTATTTAAAATTAACTGAAAAATATATCAACCAGTAGTGATGTATTTTGCATCAGTGTACAGAATAAATAAATTAATTATCAAATATTTGCTTATTTTTTTTCTATAGCAGAGACTATGAGTCATATTTCATAGTGTCTGAGTAAGTGAATTCATGTGCTAATGGGTAAATGTACATGACATACTATAGACCTGCAAAATATGGAATTTAAAGCTTCATTGTACATTCAGGTTCATGAGTGGAATGGAATGCACATGCTATGCCTGTGTAAAGCTCTGCTTCTATTTGATACCACATGCCATAAGTACTACAAATCTGGATCTGATAACAATACAAATGTATGAAATAATAAAACACACAGCAGTTGCATACTTAATTGACCAGTATGCTCCTGTGTAGAATAACATTCAACAGGAAAACCCAAAGTGAAGCTTATTTTTAGCTAATATTCTTTCTCATGAAGTTTGCCAAATAAAATGACATTAAAATTTTTCTACCCATTTCAAACAGACTAGTGGACATAGGTTTCTATGTTCTAATTAGGATTTGTGGTTCCAAAGTAGCAATCTCTGATTATTTGTATCTTTTTTATAAGAGAACTCCAGAAAGTAGTTCCATATTTATACATACTGAAAAATCAAATATATAAGAGCTTAAAGAACAGTAGTAGACTTTACTTTCAGGGTAATGAGTCCACACCTCGGTACTAATATTGCGTGCATAGTTTCCCATGCTTTTAAGCCTTCACAAGGTGTTTGAAACAATCAAGCCTCTGAACTGGTATTATATAAACATTTTCATCTATCCACAGATTCATAAATAGCTGCTTCCCTCCCATTTTCATCTTCTGAAGTCAATAATTTTATTGATATTTTATATATAATAAAGATCACTGTATCACTGTCTTCCCGTTCATCATCGATTGTCTCAAGCGGGCACCAGTAACATCTTCATTTGTCCTGTCTCATGCTAGTATAACCCAATGGCCCCTGCTTGCTCCAGGAACATAAAGAGCCTCAAACCATTCCATCAGGTCATGGGAATGAGGTGTAAACTGGGTGTCGTAAAAGGGAACATTTTGTGTGGTTGTAACAAACCACATAGAGAAACAAACATAGAGACTCACAGACATGGGGCAGAGCTGCTACTGGCTCTCCCTGTGCCCAGCCACTCATGAGGCACCCAGGAGGAATGGCAGGTCCTAGCCCTGGCCCGCCACCCCAGCAGATCCTTGCAACAACCCAGACCACCCCCACTCCATGAGGGGCCTCCATTTTCCACATCCGGACTTCCCCCTCGTCAGAACTCCACCCAGCAGACCAGCCTATCACAGCCCTGCTCATCCATAAATGCTGAATTTTGAGATGACTACAAGAGTATGCTACCCGCATGGCAGAGCCTGGCAAGCTACCAGTATCGTATTTGATATGCCAAATACCAGTAACAATTTTAGACCTCGTTCCCATAATAAAGATATTATAAGGATATGATGTTCTATGATATCATCAGGATATCATGAGATAGTATAAAGATTTCATACTTAAGATATCAAAGCTATTTAACATATTGGGGCTGGAGCAATAGTACACTAGTTAGGGAGCTTGCCTTGCATGAGCAAAACCTGATTTGGTCCTGGTACCACATATAGTCCCCCTAGTCTTATCAATATTGATTCCCAATATAGAGATCCAGGAGTAAACTCTGAGCAATTTGATGCTTTGCATATTGACGTGTCTACTTAGCACTGGTATCCCAGTATACAATAATAAGATAAATAAGAATATCTTTATAACACTTTGATTTTCAATATAATGTGGGATCTTTACAATCTCATATTGACAATGAGATGCTAAAGCAATAAATTTTTTACTTGCTCCTTAAAGAAAAAAATCTAAAAAAATAAATTCAGTTTTAATCACAAAATAGGTATTAGCTTATAGAGAAATTATATTACTTCTTTGTTTTATTGCCTGTATTAAATATCTTGTTTAATATAGAAATTTTAAGAATCTATACTTGTAGTTTCCTATACCAAAATTTTAAGTTAGCCCCCTATGGGTAAAATAGTTCTCTTTTGTTGTTTGCCTAATATTAATTGATGTTAAGAAGAAAGTATATTTTCAAAGAACATTGAGAGATAATGAAATGAAGCAATGAAAATGACAGTGAGTAAATTAAATTCAGTTATAGTAAGCTGTGACAGAGGAAATGGCAATAAGATATAGAATTTCAAAAATTAACATTCATCAGCAGTGACATTAAGTGAAAAAATTATCTTAATTACGAGTGTTATTCCAATATCTGTGCAAAAATGGTAGGGTTTTCTTTGTCCTCAACTGTGTGCATAAAGCTTAAATTAATTACCTAGAAGGAGACTCAGGAGAAGGAATGAAGTCATAAACAAGGGTATCTAGTGTGAGAACAGGAATATGCAAGTGCTGTTTTTAAAATACAGCATCACTTCTAAAAGCGAAGTGAGACTTTCTGCTTCAACTTTAATAAAATGGGACTGGAGATAAAGTACAGCAGGTGGGGTGATTGCTACCTACCTGACTCACAGAATTCTACCCAAGTATCCCATATGCTCCCTGAGCACTGCCAGGGATAATTTCTGATATCAGAATCATGAGTAATCCATGAGTATTGCTGGGTGTTGTACAAAAGACAAAAAATTTAAAATAAAATAAGAGTGAAAAGAGACAGTGCTCAGGAAACGTATGCATACTTTCCTTCTACAGATGAAGCACCAAAATACCACCTAAAGGAAATCTCACAAAATGGATGGAGTTTGTTCTCTTGGACTTTGCTGACGTTCCCCAGCTCCAGTGGTTTCTGTTTGCTTTGTTCTTAGTCATTTATGTCTGCATCCTGCTGGGTAATGACACCACCTTTCTAATAACAAAAGTGGATCCTGCTCTCCCCATGTATTACTTCCTTGGCAATTTTTCATTCATGGAAATCTGTTATGTGTTTGTTACTATTCCCAGACTGCTCACCAGTTTTTGGACTCAGAAGAAAATCATTTCCTTTTTATTCTGTCTTTTGGGCATTTCTATTTCTTCTTTGGGGAAGTTTCTGTTCATTGGGGAAGTTTCTGTTCTTTGGGGAAGTTTCTCCCCATGTTTCAATGACGGGGTTGTATGTGTGTTGGTTTGCTTTTTCTTGTAAAGTTCCACCAGTTTCTTATATACATTAGATATTAACCCCTTACTATATGTGTGCTGAGTAAATAATTTGTCCCAGTCTTTGGCTTTCTATTCTGGACATACTTTCCTTTGAAATACAGAAGCTTCTTGGTTTAATGTCGTGCCATTTGCTTACCTTTGCTTCATTTGCTTGTCATCATTCTTGAAGATACTTTAGGTTCATTTTCATGGAGTGTTTTTACTGCATTTTTCTTATGTCCCTTATGGATTCAGGTCTGATATCACTTGATCACTTGACCTTCTGTAGATCATCGATTTACTCAAGCTGGCACCAGTAACATCTCTTTATGTCCTGTCACATGCGAGATAGCTCAAGGGCATCTGCCCACTCCAGGAATGTAAAGAGCCTCAAACCATTCCATCAAGTCATGGGAATGAGGTCTATAATTGTCACTGGCATTTGGCATGTCAAATACGACACAGGTAGCTTGCCAGGCTCTGCCGTGCACATAATAATATACAATATATTATATATAGCATAATTTTGTCATAAAGAAACACAGATCAGGGGCTGGAGCGATAGCCCAGCAGGTAGGGCGTTTGCCTTGTGCGCGGCCGGCCTCTGCTGGCCTGGGTTCGATCCCCGGCATCCCATATGGTCCCCCGAGCACCGCCAGGGAGTGGTTCCTGAGTGAAGAAACACAGATCAATGGGACAAAAGAGTGCAGAAATAAGCCCACACATATGAGCAATCATTTACAATAAGGAGATGAGAAAATGCAATGGAAAAAAGGCACAATATTCAATAAACATTGCTGGATAACCCTCTGCTAAAGAATGAAGACCACCTGGGAGGGACACTGACCGCAAGACCAGATTAACAGAGCAAAACGAGTTAGAGCCCAGGTAGGCGGCTCCCAGAAGCGGGAAACACCGGAATTCATCAGATATCAGATATTTAATTTTTTTGCAGCCATTAGGACCAGTCTGAGTTGATGTTTTTACAGGCAGTTGACCAGTTTTCCCAGCACCGCTTGTTGAAGAGACTTTCTTTGCTACACTTCATATTTTTGCTCCTTTATATCAAATATTAATTGCATATAACTGACTTTGGACACGGAAAAATGCTTAGTTTATTATTAATATTTTACAAAATTTTACCTAGCTTTTGTCACTTGATCTTGCTTCTCTTTTTCTTGTCCCTTTAAGACCACAAATGCCCAAAATGCTCACTATTTGGGTATTAGATCTTTCTGGATATTTCACTAGAAGATGTAAAGTGCTCTTGCTGGTGTAATGAAGTTATGATTTTTATCTGAGGTTACTGAGTCTTACTATGGGGAACATGAGCACATCAGTGTTCTAAAAGAAATAAAAGCAACTACTCAGTGATCTCATTGCCTTGTGGTATACAGAGAAAAAACACAAGAATGGGTGGTATAGCATGACAGCAAATTCTCCACCTTTGATTGCAAAAGTTACCATCGACTGACAAGCAAAGAGGGGAAAGACAAAGAGAGAGGGAGATTAGAAGAGACACAGGGCAGTTGTGTAGAATTGGGTATGTTTTGTAACAGTATTCGACTGCCTCTTTTTATACCAAAACCATAAACACAACACTGCCACAAGAATATTATCTAAACTACAATATTTTTAAGTTTATATTGCCAGTAAAAAATGACATAAAGGCAGACAAATTGAGAACAGATACAAAGACAGAAGAATATTCTGTGAAGATAGATGCAGACACTGGAGCAATATAGTTACTAACTAAAGCATTTGGTAAAGAGCCATTCAAACTGTAGAAACAAGAAATAATTCCATCCGAGAGATTTTGGAGGGTGTGAAACCTGCTAATGCTCTGAGTTTGAACCATGTTTCTAGGACAATGAGGGACTAAAATTTTTTTTCCCCCAAATTTTATTACACCATTCTAGACATACAATTGCTGGATCCTCATGTAGAGTTTTGGTTCTACAGTGTTCCAACACCCATTTCTCCACCTAAACCCATCTCCCATCACCAATGTCCCCACCTCCTCTCCCCTCCCACACCTCAACTACTTGGCGGGTTCTGTATGTCTTTTCTGTCCTCTCTATCTCTCCCTCCCGCCAAACTTTCCTGCACATCATAGATTGCAGTGCATTAAAGGACATCACTGTTTCCACTATTTTGATGGACTGCGGCTCCAAGTGGCCCTGCGACCTGGGCTCAAACTAGTTTTGCTCTGTTAATCTGGTCGTGAGGTAGTATCCCAGCGTCCGGAGAGTGAAGGTGGTGGCTGGTGTGGTGGGTGAGTCTCATCCGGCTGCTTCCGGGACCCCCAGAGGTGATGAGCCCACTCCCAAACCCATCTGTCCTCCTGGGAGGCCCATGGTCAGCGTAGCCTGGGGAAAGCGGAGTTTCAGCCTCCCCAGCCTTGTCCGAGGTCCCAGCATGCTATGGCTGGTCGCCCCAGGGCAGCTCCTGGGCCACCAGGCTCGACAAAATGGAGGGGGAATGGCTAACCCCTGACTCCATCTGACAAATTCCCAGCGATTCCTGCTTCTGGGAGCTCAAACCTGGGCTCAAACTGGTTTTGCTCTATTAATCTGGTCTTGAGGTAGTATCCCATAACTTTTGATGACAGCATTTAACCCTACTACTTTTTCAAAAAGCTAAAAATCTCATCTTGTAGAATAATATTTGATTAAGAAATATTATTATATGGGCAAGCTAAAGAATGCTTCGTAACGATTTTTTAATACTGCAAAAGAAAACTGGATGGAAAGTGAAGACTCTCATTCAAAAGGGCGTCTATGCAACCTGACACTGCAGCAGCTCAAGCATGAATTTAGGGGGCTGGAGCGATAGTCCATTGGTTAGGACATTTGCCTTACATGAGTTGGACCCAGGTTCAATCCCGGCATCCCATATGGTTCCCTGAGCACCACCAGGAGTAATTCTTGAGTGCAGAGCCAGGAGTATCCCTTGAGCATTCAGGGTGTGACCCAAAAAAGAAAAACAAAACAACAAAAAAATGACTTTAGTTTTTGTTAAAGAATTATAACATTTTGTTATTTCATATAACATTCAGCAGTGATAAATGCAGACATATAAAATAATCATCTTATTCTTAACTTTGAATTTTGGGTTTATGTCTTTCAGGGCTCAGAGCTTAATATGGCACTGTGCTCAGAGGTCATTTCTAGCAGTACTTGGAGAACCATATGTGGTGCCCGTATCAAACCTGGATTGGGCACATTCCAGACAAGTGTTTTACCTGATATACTATGTCCCTGGCCCAAATTTTTTCATTTTTGTTAGATGTTACCATCTGGTTAACCATACTTAGATATCTTACAGTTATTTCCAATTACAAATATTTTAATATACCACTACCTAATATATTAAGTATATATAATACATACATATATATATATATCCATATATAGTAAGAGGCTAAAGAGGCTGGAGAGATAGTTCAACTGGCAAGGTGACTGCCTTTTGTGCAATCAACCAGGGTTTGATCCCTGGCATCCCATATAATACTCTGTGCATCATGAGGTAATTTCTGAGTACAAAGATAGAAATAATCCCGTAATGTTGCCTCATATGGTCCCTAAACTAAATAAAACAAGACAAATAAAAAGCCAAAATATGTCACAGACATTTTGATTGAGATATAATGCTAAATTTTTCCTATATACAAAATCGATTTAACTTTACTTTCAAGGAATACTTCCGGTTATTTTTCTTTTTTAACATTTTATTATACCACCGTGAGATATACAATTACAAATATGTTCATGCTTGGATTTTTTGTTAGCAGTGTTCCATCACTGATCCCTCCACCAGTGCCCATTTCCCACCACCAATGTTCCAAATTCCCTCCTCAGTCCCCTAGCCTGCCTCTATGACAGGCTTTTCTTTTATCTCTTTTCTCTCTTTCTCTTTCTCTCTCTCTTTCTCTATTCCTTTTATTTCAAGTTCTGAAATTCTACTGTTGAAATTATAGTTAGGGAAATGTTTTTATTCCAAAATGTGTTAAAAATAGTTTTCCTAAACTATTTGCATCATTTCATTCCTGAATATTTTTTGTCTATATATCAGAAGATTTTTTATGTCAAAGCATAAAACGTTAAAAAATAGTTTACCTTAATTATTTTGTTTAATGCTTGCACCAACTAAATAGAATTATGGCTCCGTGAATTATGAATAAATCAATAATTATTAAATTAGTTTTGCACTAATATAACTTATTGGATCATTTATGAGAGAAGTTAGTACAGGCCAGTCTCTTGTAATAAGAATATTTAGGGGGGAAATATGAGAGAACATTATCAAAGACTCAGTATAATAAAAGTATTTCATATGAGTATTTCAGAGAAATCAAAGCAGAATTAGATAAGTGCAACTTGGATTGTCGCTCACCAGAAAAAGAGCATATACTTTTCACTCAGTCCCATAGAAACATGGAGAGACAACAGCATCATCAAAGAAAGACCTACTTAAGGAACATCAAGGATAGCAAATGAGAGGCTGACAAAAACATGTCTTTCATTAGAAAACACAAATTGTCATATGTTGAGATTCCTGAGGTGGGTGGAAATGTGTACTGATGGAGGGATGGGTGCTGAAACAGTGCATAACTGAAAGCTAATCATAGTTTTGTAATTGTATATCTCATGTGGTATAATAGAATAAAAATAAATAAATGAATAGTTATTCTTAAAGTGAACATAAAATATAGTGGAAGATAGATAGTTTAGCAGGTAGGACATTTGCCTTGCACTTGGCTGAACTGGGTTCGGTCCCTGGCATTCCATATGGACCCCAAGTACCTCCAGAAGTGATTATCTGATGAGCACAGAGCAAGCAATAACCTATGAACATTACCGGGATTACCCCAAAACTAAAATAAAAAGAGAGAACTTATGTAGAAAGAATGCAATAATAACGTGAGAAAACTGTCATGCAAATAATTTTCTTTTGGAAAAATAAGTTACATTTGTGCAATTTGATTTTTATAGTTGACTATTGATGAAAAAAATGAATTATTAATATGCCCGAAGAATGGCAATCTTTTCAAAATAAACGCTGTATATTGTGTTCTTACAATTTAAACACATACATTCATATCTCTCAAATATTCTTACAGATTAAACATGAAGAGATTAAAGAAAAATTTCTCCATGGTAAGCCAATTTGTCATCCTGGGATTTTCTGACCTTCCAAAGCTCCAAGCAATGGTTATTACTTGGGTTTTTTCCATCATTTATTTAGTTATCTTAATGGGAAATAGCCTTATAATAATAATAACTAGTCTTGACCCTTCACTAAAGAAATCCATGGATTTTTTTTCTGGCAGTTTTTCCTCACTAGAAATCTGTTATGTGTAAATCACTCTTCCCAGGAAACAGAAGGACCTGTGGACTCCGGATTGAAGTATTTCTAGACATAACTGTGCTACTCCAATGTACTTATTCACTGTGTTGGGTTCCCCTGCTTGTCTCCATCTATGACTGCTCAGAAACCTTCTGCTCTACCCTCTAGTCATGAACCACAAGATGTGTGTCCTGTTGGTTGTTGGTTTCTGTACTGGTTCAATCCCAGACCAGATAGTGCAAACATGTCAAATTTTATCTCTTGGTTTCTACAACTCCTACCCCTCCACAAACACATACATGCAAACCTTCTGACAACCCCCTCATTCTCAAGTTATCCTATGAAAACCTCTGCACACTCACTATCTGCTTACTCAGTAGCTCTGCCCTTTGTTGCACTCCCTTTCATCCTGATGCCTGTGTCTTACAGAAAAATCATGTGTATCGGTCCCGAGGTTCCTGAAGTCATAAGATAGGTCTAATCTTTCTGTACCTGCTCATCCCATTTGGTGTGTGTGCTTTCATTCTTTGGATCTGCTACCATCGACTTAAAATCTAAAAAAAAAGCATTTTCTATAGGAATTGATGAACTGTTGTCTCTTTTCTACACCATAGTGACTCTGTGTCTAATCCTATGAGATACAGCCTTCAGAACAACTATGTGATCGCAGACTGAGGAAACTGCTCCTAAATAGTGTTATGGGTTCAATGGCAAGGGTTTAGTGTGCTTGCCACACAGTTACTAGGAAAAGCAATACACGATAGCTCTGAACATTCCCCTTCACGCAAGTTAATCACTTAAGCTCTGGTATACTTTTAGATATTTTTCTCTTTCTTATCTTACTATTTCATTTGTATTATCAAAATAAAACTGATTTACAAGTTTGTAAGCGTTTATAACTTTTAAGGAACTAAACTCATGATCAAAGTGCTGATAATTAACCTCCACAATATCTCCCTCCAATACCCATAGGACATTTTTACCTTCCACTTTCCACTTCTTGATAGCCTCTTCAGAGTAGATGTTGTTTATATAATATATACACACATATATATATTTACATATGTATATATAACAATATATATAGCATCTTAGCCTAGGCTACATATCATGTCAATTAAACTTATTTTGTGCAAAATGCCTAAAGACTAAGCATATTCTTAAATAGTCATAAGTTTCACATAAATTTATAAAAATGTAAATTTTATGAATTTCATAAATTAATAATTAATAAAAATGTAAAACAAATTTTATGTTAGGGCTTTTATATAAAGCATAATGAATTATATACAATTATATTTGCCTAAATAATTTCCGCATAAACATTAGACTTGTGTTTAGTAGAATACTTTTTAATGTGATGCATATAGCTTGATCAATATGTATTTAATAATAAATGTTAATGGGTGATTAATAAATGAATGGAATAAAGAATGCATTTTAATTTTATTTAATAGATTAAAGCATGTATTTTTATTTCACATACACAAGGCACAGCAGCTACTGGCTCTCCCTGTGCTCGGCTGATCATGAGGTGCCTAGGAGGGAGGGCAGGCTCTGGCCCTGGCCCACCATCCCAATAGAGCTTCGGAAGAAGCCAAAGGAACCCCCACACCATGATGACAGCCATTTACAACATCTGGACACCACAGCTCACCATAGCTCCACCCAAGAGGAAAGCTGATCTCAAGCTTGGCTCAGGAGAGCCCCACCCTATAGCAAAGCCTATTTCAAACACAAATATGCTGAACTAGAGACACAGACACATAGGGCAGAGCTGCTACCAGACCTCCCCATTGCATGTGGCCAAAGCGGACATGTAGTTCATCAGTAAATGCAAGAACTGAGAGCCTAGTACTACCAAGAGTATCCCACCCACACAGCAGAGCCTGGCAAGCTACCTGTGTCATATTTGATATGCCAAAAACAGTAACAATAATACACCTCATTTCCATGACCTGAATGAATGGTTTGAGGCTCTTCATGTTCTTGGAGCTAGCAGATGCCCTTGGGCTACACTAGCACACAGCTTGGACAAATGGAGAACATTACTGGTGCCTACTCAAGCAAATCAATGAACAATGGGAAGACAAGTGATACAAGTGATTTTTATGACCTTACAAGTAAAAGACTTTTGCAGCATCAGTAAACATCAAATGATATTTATTTAGCTTCATGTGAACCCAGGTGAAGATAATACCAATCATAATATCAAAGAAAAGATTAGTGTATGTGTTCTTTGAATTTTTTGCCTAATAAGCTTGCTTCAAAACACTTGGCCTAACAGAATGTCTATATCATTCAACAAGAATATTTGCCTATATTCCAATGCTATAATTTAACGTTCAGGTTCCAAAACAGTTTTTTTAGTTTTGTTCTGTTTTGGGGGTGACTTGCAGAGATGCTCATGGGTTCTTCCTGCCTCTGAAACTAGAAATCATTCCCATTGATTCTCAGGGGACCATATGGGGTGCAACAGATCTAAGCTTATTCAGAGGCTGTGCTTTTTCTAAGGCCACACTTCTACGTTTTTTAATAAAAAGTTAAGAAAATATATTCTACGATATTATAATCATTATTTTCAGAGAAGTCTCACAGACAACATGAGGTCATAGATAACCTGTAATTTGATGATGTTTACTTACAATTTTAAAATTTCACAATTAAGAAAACATTCCTGACAGAATCCAAAAAGCTTTAGTAGACAGAAGGCAATACAACTGGATATATTTTTGTGACTTGAATTTGCTCTTTACCATTGTGCCTGTAAATTTTTCAATTGTTTCTACTTTGTGAAAACAGAACAGATTGAGGGAGTATTCCTCTTTCTCCCACTACCCGAAGTCCTTTCTGCAGTGAAGGACATTCTCGATCGTTAGAGTCTAGATTGTTGCTAATGTGGAAAACTTGATAATTCCATGAGTCGATAGAATAAAGCTTTCATATAGAAGTGCTTTTTTTAAATGATGGGGAAATAAGCTTCTTTAATTTTAGGGTTGAATACTAGTGTCCTTTTAAAAGTTTCCTTCAATTGATCATGATATGTCTTGATTCTTATTGCCTCTATTTTTCAATGATTAAATAAAAAGCTGGAAATTTTACTAAGGTTATGGTTAGTTATACTTGTAGTTTTACCAAACTCCCTAAGTGATTATCAGTATGTCTCTGTTAATCAGTTAATTAAGGAGTGACCTGGGGACAGGAATGGATTCCCAAGGTAATGTCTAATTCCTATGTAAAGACCTAGATATTTTTAAATGACAGTGAAACCCAATTTTAAGGGCTTTCATTTCTACTTTTTAATGAATGATCCTCCTTTATAACAAAAAATACTTTTTCTCCTTTTATTACTTTCAATTCAGTTGATAAACAAAAACTTTATATGTTCTCTATCCAATCAGGTAAGCATGAATTCTTGCTGTTCATATAAAATTTATTGAACAAATGAATTTTAACATCAGTAAAACGTATGCATTTGCTGAAAATTGCAAAGGACAGCATCTTGGTTTTGTTGTGGCATTTGAAACAAAGACTTTAAAAAACACCTTCCAAAAGTTTCCAAAAGGAAAATAAATGAGCAGCTGTTTTACAAGTTTTGGAAAAGCTTATTATGATTTTTTTGGTTGCTGTTGTTGTTTTTGCTGTTTGAAAGGTAAATGCATTTTTGGATACAAATTGGTGCTAGTAAGATTGTTAGAGACTGTTTTCACATTTCAAATGGAATAGTTCACTGAATATTCATACACTTCCTTCCATAAGGTGGAGAAAAATGATTTCAACAAATGTATAACTATAACTATGTACATGTGTTTGTATATATACTGTATATTACGTATCATTCTTGCTCTATTTGGGCTAAATTTGGTCTTTAATTTGTTTTTAAGTGAATCTTTAAGTATGGAATAGGAAAAGTTGTAGGAAAGAAATAAGAGAATGAGAAATGAGCTTACAAAAAGTGTATGACCAGCAAAACAATTAAAAAACAACGCCAGTTTCTGAGAGTATGGTTAGCTTGTGAAATGCGTGTGTATGATACAAGTTCACATAGGTTTATTAATGCATATAAAAAAGAACTTAGTCCTTGACCAAATGTTAATTTATTCGTTATATTATACAATATAATAAATATGGTAAAATATGATGCTGGTGCAGCAAAAGTAGAGGCAGATGTATAGTTTATATGACACACTTTATCGTGCGCTGCACTCTATAATGCTTTTATAGATCCAACTCTTACCCACCAGTTGACTCTTAGAAACTTAGTTCTGTTTTCATATTCACAATCATCAACATTTTATGAAAAGTTGAAAGTCAGAGACATGTTAAGAACTATTCGTAAAATAGCTTAATATGCAAATAAGATACTTCTGAGTAAAAGCTACATAATCTTCTGTTTATTACTCATAAATATTCTCAGTATGTAAAAGTTTTGCTTGAGCTATTGATCTTGCCCTGATTAGGTTGACATTTTTGTTGCTGAAAGCAAAACATTGTCCACAGTGAACACTTCTAGAATATAGCTACATTGTTTCTTCTTTGCACTAAATGTGTTGGTTTTCAGTTAGTTAATGATCAACATGTGAATTATGTAGCATGCACTAACAAGGCTATATACTAGTTCAGAAAGTGAACTCAAAAAGTTAAATTCCTTAATGTACAGCAGGGAAAAGTCATGAGGGAAAAAGGAGAAATATTGGGGTCCCTAATATAGATAAATTGATAACTAACTAAATAAATTATCTAGCTAGTAGACAGAGAGAGCAAACAGAGAGACACAGACAGACAGACAGACAGACAGATAGACAGACAGACAGACAGACAGACAGACAGACAGACAGACAGACAGATAGACAGACAGATAGACAGACAGATAGTAACACAGCCAGGCGCCAGGCGGCAGGCAGGCAGCAGGCGGCAGACAGACAGACAGACAGATAGACAGACAGACAGATAGACAGACAGACAGACAGAGAGACAGAGAGACAGAGAGATAGAGAGACAGACAGACAGACAGACAGACAGACAGACAGACAGACAGATAGACAGATAGACAGATAGACAGATAGACAGATAGATAGATAGATAGATAGATAGATAGATAGATAGATAGATAGATAGATAGATAGATAGATAGATAGATAGATAGATAGATAGATAGATAGAAACTGAAAGGAGGAAATTTACAAAAACATTGCATTTAGGTAAAAATTAGTGTTTACATCTTATTGTCATATATCTTCACTCAAGTGCATTAGCAAATGTGTAAGGAAAACATTGGTTGGGAAAAAGTACAGGTCTACAGCACAGCATACTGAGGGTGTGATTATCCTAGAAACCATCAGAAATCAGTTATAGCTATTCTCACCCTTCTTGAATGTGGATAAGATATGAAAGGAGGCATTTGTTTAGAATCACTATCTTGTAAACAAAGTACTATATGAATATGTCTGTTACTCTTCAGGACTGGTGAAGGATAGATTGTCATCGAAATACTTTCCTATCTACAACAAATTGAGCACAGCACTATTACCATGGATATCATGGACATTACATTAAAAGGCAGGTGAAAATTTATACAACAATATACACAACTTCAAAGATAAACCAATTGTTGAAAGTTCTGCATGAACGTAATTTTTATAAAACTCACTGCAAATCTATACATAGCTAGTGGAGTTAAATATTATTTGAACTAAAAATTGATAAAAAGAATATGATTGCCATTTAATATAACTACATATTAAAATACTTAAAACTTTACTTACATAGCAAATGCCAAAAAAAAACTCATCATAGTAACTGTCCTTGCTTATTTGTATTTTTTCATAAGAGGTGTCCTAACATTCAACATATACAATAAACTATTATGTAAAATTAATGATAGGCTATTGGGTGTTAAATAATAATTAAAAGTAAAGCATTCTTAAGATTCTATGAATCATATGTTTTAGGTGCACAGGGCTAGAAAAAATGCATACTGTATTAAGAAGTTAAAGTTATGAAAGTGAACTAATTTAAACTCCTTATTAAGTCATTCCTAGAAATGCAGTATGAAGAGATGACGGCAAAGGGAAACATTTCCATGGTGACACAATTTGTCTTCCAGGGATTTTCTGACCTTCCGAATCTCCAAGGATTATTATTTGGGTTTTTAGTCATCAATTACATGATTGTGTTAATTGGAAATGGCCTCATTATAATAATAACCAGGTTTGACCCTGCGCTTCAGAAACCCATGTATTTTTTCCTGGGAAACTTTTCTTCACTGGAAATCTGTTACGTGACAGTCACCCTCCCCAGGATGCTGAAAGACCTGTGGACTCAGGATCGAAGCATTTCTAAGGTGGAGTGTGCGACCCAAATGTTCTTCTTCATTACCCTGGGAGCCACGGAGTGCTTTTTCCTTGCTGTGATGTCCTATGACCGCTACGTGGCCATTTGTAACCCTTTGCACTACCCGCTAATCATGAACCACAAGACTTGTGTCCAGCTAGCTGCTGGAACTTGGACTGCAGGAATCCCACTGCAGCTATGGCAAACATGTCAAATGTTTTCTCTGCACTTCTGTAATTCGAAGGAAATCAAGCACTTCTTCTGTGACCTCCTCCCTGTTCTCAAGCTGGCCTGTGGAAACACTTTACTCCAAGAGATAACTCTCTATATAGCAGCTCTGGTGTTCGTGGTCATCCCTTTCATATTGATACTTGCCTCTTACAGCAAAATCGTTTGCACCATTCTGAGGTTGCCGACCGCCTCAGGACGGACCAAAGCCTTCTCCACCTGTTCATCCCATTTGATCGTTGTCATTTTATTCTTTGGATCTGCTACTATCACCTATTTACAGCCTAAATCTACTCAGTCTTCAGGCACCGACAAACTTCTGTCTCTTTTCTATACCACACTGATCCCCATGTTTAACCCTATGATATACAGTCTCCGGAACAAGGAGGTGATTGCAGCACTGAGAAAATTATTTCTTAAAAAGTAATGGAATGGGTTCAGTAGTAAATATTTGTTCTGTTGTGCAATAAAATTCTAAACATTCCCCCTTCTAAAAGTAAATGTTTTTACCTTGAGGTTTCAAAGATGTGTTTTGGGGTTGCACCTAACTACGGTGCCAGGGATTGAACTGGAGATAGTTGCTCCCCCTGTGCTGTCTCTCTGGTTCACATTCAGAAACTTTTATTACTATTGTTTACTTTGCTCAGTAGAGTCTACGTGCTTGATCTATCTTCAATGTTCTGTGCCTCCAAATTATTTGAGGTTCATGAATAAATTTGCAGTATAGATTTCAGTTCCTTAAAATCTGAAAGTCAACCAATTATGATGTATTTTGCGTCAGTGTACAGAATAAATGAATTATTTGTTCAAAAGTTTAATGAAAAATATGTCAACCAGTTATGATGTATTTTGCATCATTGTACAGAATAAACAAATTATTTGTTTAAAATTTTGCTTATTTTTTATTCCATAGCAGAGACATATATTTCATAATGTCTGTTTGATTAAGTGATTTCATGTCATAATGGATAAGTTTATATGACATAGAATAGAAATGCAAAATATGACAATTATAGAGGTTCAATGCTCATTCAGGTTCATGAGTGAATTGGAAAAGCACATGCTATGCCTGTGCAAAGCTCTGGTTTTATTTGGTGCCATATGCCATAAGTGCTACAGGTTTGGATCTAATAACAATACAAATATATAAAATAATAAAACAAAGAGCGGCAGCATAATTAATTGACCAGTTATGCTTCTGTGTAGAATGCCACCCACACCAAAAAACTCAAAGTAGAGCTTATGTTCAGTTAATTTTCTTCCTAATAAATTTTGCTAAAGCAAATGATATAATAAAAATGTCTTACCCATTTCAAACAGTCTAGTTGACATAGGTTTTTATGTTCTAATTAGGATTTGTTGCTCCAAAGTAACAAATGGTCCCCTGAGTATTATCAGTATTGATTCCTGGCCCAGGAGCGAACTCTGAGCATCACTCTGTCTCACGATTTTAAACTAATGCATCTATGTGCATAACATGCTAGCACTTGGTTTTATGGTTTTTTACAATTCTGCAGTTTTGGTCTTATCAGTGCATAGAACACATTTTTCTTCTGTTTTCTTGAGAGTTATACTTGGCTTTCTCACCCGATGTACAGCCTCTGCTGTCTAAAAGAATGAATCACATTAGTTCCATATGTATTTTGTACATGGAATTATTTTGGCAGCTTTTAGTTTCATTTCTAGTTTTATTGTAAGGATTATATAAATATGGGTCCCTGTGAAGAATGTCATAGTGATCATCTGATATTCATGATGAGTTTATGATTTTTTTGAGAGAAAGAAGGTAGAGGTTCTCATTTCCTTTTTTTTTTATTTAATAAAGCTTCAAGGACATGTCATGAAGAGAGTAATCTCAAGAGTTCAGATACATGACTTTTCCTGGTTTTGTGATCACATCTGGCAGTTCTACGGGATTAGTCCTAACTGTGCTCAGGGATCTCTCCTGGCAGAACTTGAGGGACCATATGGAATGCAGGACATCGAACTCAGGTTGACCATGTGCAAAACAAGTAATTAGCTGCTATATTAGACCCCAGATATCTTATTTTAGTTTCATCTTTACAAAAAGACTGAGTTGATCATTTAGTACCTTTTCATTAAATTATGTTAAAGAATAAAAATCCAATTCAAAATATTTTATGTATAGAATCCGTTAATTTATTTCTTTCTATATCTGGAGGGCCACAAAGAATCAAATAAGGTGACCATGAGCCTAAAAATTAAGATAATGAACAGAATAAAGCAAGAGCAAAGGAGGTACATGAGAGAATTTCAACAACAACAAAAAAGAGTGGATTAAGAAGTTTTGCTTAACTGGGAAGGGTATTTTCCTTGCACTTGGACAAACCTGTTTTGATCTCCAGCACCCCGCATGGACCCCAATCACCTTTGGGATTCCACCAACACCAAGAGTAATTCCTGAGTGCAGAACCAAGAAAACCCCTGAGTTTTGCCAGGAATGACACACAAACTCCCCCAAAACTAAACAATAAGAAATCATACTCTTCATAGTATTCCTATACACTCTCTTCTCAGGAAATCTCTCATTTAGCCCTACAATTTCTGGGCTTCCTGTGCTGGGTCATCAGAGGAGGTCTCTGTGCATTTCATTTCACTGTGCTAACTGTGAGGCTCCAGAATTCGTTTTTGACTGAGTCTCCATATAGATGTCCTTGTCCAACAACTCAATCTTGCTTGTTCCCACTGTCCTTAGCGCTTGTACACAGCTACTCCCTGTCTCAGGTCTTTTCATCTCCTGCTCCTCACTGATCTGTGCTCTTGAACATAATGCCAGACACTTGCAATTAAGTTTCCCGTCAATCTCTGTAAATATCTATATTCTCAAAAATGGTTTCATTTACCAGTCATAAAAAGATGGGAAACTGTGTTTCCTCATTAGTGTAAGATGATTTTTTTTGTAATTAAGATAATAATCTAGTTGTTGAGAAAAAGACTGTATTCCTAAATATGAAACCTAGAACTCACATTTTATATTATTGACTGATTATCCATCATTTCACAGAGAGGTCTAATGCTAGATTCTTGACTCATCAGAAGTACAGTTGGAATGATTCACAGCTCGATGATAAATAAAATTGCATAAACATCATATATGCTTTCTGGTAGAAGAAAAAAAATTTTTTTTTTGCTTTTTGGGTCACACCCGGCGATGCTCAGGGGTTACTCCTGGCTCTGCACTCAGGAATTACTCCTGGCGGTGCTCGGGGACCATATGGGATGCCAGGGATCGAACCAGGCTGGCACAGGCCAGCCGCATGCAAGACAAACGCCCTACCCACTGGGCCATCGCTCCAGCCCCATGAAGAAAAAATATTTTAACTTACTCAAATTATTGGGATTAAATTTAACCTTCAAATTATGTTGAATATAATTATTAAATTTGTACATAAAACAATCATTAATCATCAAAGAACTACTATAATGTTTCTACCACCAGGCTCTGGTTAGGAATTGGAAACACTTTGTTGAAGAGAGTTGAAGTGAAACACATTTACTCATTCAGTTTCATAAGAACAAATATTTCATGCAGAATGACCATCTATTAAAACTAGGAAACATACGAATGTGTGTCCAATAAGCTGATTCCCTATGAGACTATTCTACCTTCCTATCTACAAACATCAAATTCTTGAGCGCTGAATTCCACCGAGAGATGAAGAGAACTGAGTTGACGGAGAACAGTAAGTATCTGGGCAGAATAAGATACAACCAATCAGAGAATTTCGCACATTCACAAAAGTCCCTGGGAAGTAAAACTCTTTTAAAAATAAAACTCTTGTTTAAAAAATCAGGCTATAATAAAAATGACTTGGATAAAGCAAGTGACTTTACCTACAATAAACAAAGTATTTAAGCTTGAAAGTGAGATGCATATAGCACCATATCTAATAAAACAGGTAAATATGAAATTTTATTGTTCATCGTATTTTTTAGTTTGAATTAATTACAAGAGTATGGATTTCTCATTTAATAATTTCAAATATTCATTGTATTTTATTTCTTGATTTACTGCCTGGAAGTATAGTTGATATTAACAGCTTTAACATATAGAACTCATATTACGTATCCTTTTAGTCATGGAATTTTTTAGTATTTTTTGGGGGTGACACCTAGAGATGCTCAGGGGTTACTCCTGGTTCCTTGCTCAGGAATTACTCCTGGCAAAGAACGGGGACCATAGGGGATGCCGGGATCGAATCCGGTTTGGCCATGTGCAAAGCAAACGCCCTCCCCCACTGTGCTATCGCTCCAGCCTAGTTTTTAGTATCTGATATTATTAAAATAATTTGTAGGTAATTATCACTGATGAATAGCAATATTAATTCCTTCAGAGTAATAAACACCATAATAATTAGAATAATTTTTCAGGTAGAGCAAACATATGGGGCATTTTTAGTTTTAGCTATTTTTATCTTTTGAACCAAAAGTGTTATTTTTTAACTTAGCATTAAATAGATTTCAAGTAATAAAATCTATAAAATGCATCTATTAGGGAACCCAAAAGATATTTATTTCAAAGAAAAAAATATGAATTGAAAGACATTTGTAAAAAACTTTTAAAAAACTCTGTATCATTTTCTACACTAATTTCAGTTCCGTTTGCTTTTTATAGCAAATCTGTTTCCATATTTTATCCATTATTCATTATTTTAAGAAAAATCTCTTAAAATGAAAAGAAAATTAAAAAGGCATAAATTTTCCTTTTTGGAATAACTAAGAATTTAAAAAATAAATCATAATATTTCAAGAACACTGAACAAGTCTATACTTTTGTATTCTAGTCTCCAATTGAGAAATTCAAAATACTTGGCAATATATTATGTATAGAAGTATTTTGAATTAAGATACTGATTAAAAAATTTTAAAAAATGCACATTTTAATTTCTGTCCCTTTATCATAAGAAAAAAAAGGTTTATTAGAAATTAGCCCAAATGCAATTTTGTCAATTGCATGTTGTATTTCTACTTTGCACTGGGATGCCAGCAAGCAAAAATAAGATAAATATTAACATAAATAAGGACAATAGAATGATTGTGAATTTGGGTATAAAATTTTCTCTCTTTGTAACCCTTTATCAATATAATATGGGATCTTTTCAGTCTTATATTGATAACCAGATATCAAGAAAACAAAAAAGTATTTTCACTTGCTCGGAAAAAGAATAAAAATCTGAAAACTAAATTAAGTTTTCAATCACATAATAGCTGGTTTATGGAGAAATTATATCACTTTATCATTATATTGCCTGTATAAAAGGAATTAGTTACTACAGAGAAAGGAACTGTGTACTAATAATTATTGTAAAGGATAATACCACTGTAGAACTGAGCATTGAAAGCAGGCAAGAGGTTATACAGGATAACCTCTAATATGTTTTGCAAGTCACAATGTGTAAGAGAAAGGAGTGAGAGAGAGAGAGATAAGAGATAAAGAACCTGCCATAGAGGCTGGCTAGGGGAGAGGGTGAAGGAACTGGGGACATTGGTGGTGGGAAATGGGCACTGGTGGAGAGATGGGTGCTGGAACACTGCATGACTGAAACCCAAATATGAAAATTTTTGAAACTGTATATCTCACAGTGGTATAATTAAAAAATTAAAAAGAAATAAAGGAATTAATTAATATAGAAACCTTAGAATCTATACTTTTAGAGTACTAAACAGAAGAGTTAGTCCCCTATGTATAAAGAAAGGTCTCTTTTGTTAATTGTCTAATATTAATTTATATTAAAATAATTATTTTCAAAGTTCATTGATAGATAATGAAATAAAGCATTGAAAATGACAGTGAACAGATTATAATTTAGTTCTATTAAAATATGACCAAAGAAATGGTAATGAGATACAGAATTTCAAAAAATATCATTCATTAACAATGATATTAAATTTAAAGAATATTCTCTTAATTACTGAGTGTTATTCCAATGCCTATGTGATAATGGTAGAGTTGGTTTCGTCCTCAGCTCTCTGCATGAAGCATAGATTTATCTTAAAGGAGATTCAGGAGAACGAATAAAGAAATAAACAAGGGGACTTAAGTGAGAACATGAACATACATCTAAGGAAACATTTTTAAAATTCTAAAAAAAAGTATCAATCCATAAAACAATGTGAGATGTTCTACTTCATCTCTGAGAAAATAGGACTGGAGATAAAGTAGAGCAGGTAGAGCTCTGACTTTACACTGACCCACCTGAGTTTGGTTCTTGGCATTCCATAGGTCCCCTGAGCAATACTAGGATAATACCTGAGATCAAAATCTTTGGTAATACATGGGATTACTAGGTAAAGAAAAATAAAATTTAAATTAAAATAAGATAAGAAAAAAATGACACTACTTAGGGGTTTAATGGAAAGGCATACATACTCACTTTTCCTTCAACAGATGAAGATCCAAGAAATACCACCCCAAGGAAATCACACAAAATGGATGGAGTTTGTTCTCTTGGACTTTGCTGACGTTCCCCAGCTCCAGGGATTTTTGTTTGCTTTGTTCCTAGTCATTTATGTCTGCATTCTGCTGGGTAATGGCACCATCTTTCTAATAACAAAAGTGAATCCTGCTCTCCAGACGCCCATGTATTACTTCCTCGGCAATTTTTCATTCTTGGAAATCTGCTATGTGTCCGTTACTCTCCCCAGACTGCTCACCAGTCTTTGGACCCAGAAGAGAACCATTTCCTTCGTGGCCTGCGCTGTACAAATGTGCTGTGTCCTAATGTTAGGAGCCACTGAGTGTTTCCTTCTAGCTGTGATGTCCTATGACCGCTACGTGGCCATCTGTAACCCTCTGCACTACCCCCTTGTCATGAACCACAAGGTTTGTGTCCAACTGGTGACCGGGTCCTGGATTATTGGAATTCCGGTCCAGATAGGGCAGACATTCCAGATCTTCTCTCTGCCCTTCTGTGCCTCCAACATCATCAACCACTTCTTCTGTGATATCCCCCCAATCCTCAAGCTGGCTTGTGGGGACACCTTTGTCAATCAGATGTTGGTCTACCTAGTTGCCATGTTGTTTGTCGCATTTCCTTTTTTGTTGATACTTGTCTCCTATGGAAACATTATCTCCATGGTGCTGAAGCTACGGTCATCCACAGGTAGGGCCAAAGCCTTCTCCACCTGCTCATCGCATCTCACTGTTGTTTTGCTGTTCTTTGGTTCAGCCATTATTACTTATTTAAGACCGAAGACCCAAGACTCTGAAGATACTGATAAAGTGCTTTCTCTTTTCTACACTATTATCACTCCTTTATTTAATCCTCTGATATACAGTCTAAGGAATAAAGATGTCATAATGGCTTTGAGGAAGTTATTTTGTAAATAATTGAAGTCATGCAAAAGGGTTCATAGGGATTTATTTTGTACAGTGTGCAATACAATTTCAGCAGACACTTACTCTATGTTCAATTTTTTCTTTCTACATTTTGACACTTATTTCCACGTTTGATTTTTAATTCCATGCTATTTCACAGACTCAAATATTTAATGTTTCCTACCGGCTCTGTGCTCTGGGATTCCTCTGACTGGGTTCAGCATCATTTAATTGTTGGTGTTCAAACTTAAGTCAGCCTCTTTTAAAGTAAGCATTCTACCTGTTGCACTAGTTCTTCTACAGGCTAAAAATAAATTCAAATAAATTTAGGTTGTTATAACCTCAATATTAAATTTTAGTAAAAATTTTACCTCTGTCTTCTAAAAATTAACGAGTACTTTTTCATAAATTAATTTATTGTAACAACTATAACAGGACAATCCAGTTGTTCTTGCTCTTTTGGTTGTGTGCCAGTCACTTGTTTTTTATGATATCTCATTGTTGAGGGATGGGTATGAAACACTTTATGACTGAAACACAAACATGAACATCTTTGTAATTGTATATCTCACGGTGGTACAATAAATATGTATATATAATATATATATAAAGAAAAAAGTATAAACTGCCGTCTGTACCCACACTGGAAGATACTTCAACTCTTTTATAGGAGGTTGTCTTTCTCCTTTCACAAGGGCCAATTAAAAGTGTATCTTTAAAATAATAGAAACTTTGATAAAATGTTCTTGTATAGAAAATCATAGGAATTTTATTTTACAAAAACATGATTTTGAAGTAATATCGAGACCTAGCAGAAAATATGACTATACATAATACTGGTATTTTTAACATGGTATACATAAACCATAGAAAAGCATATGCTCTGAATTTATCTGTATACAGATGCTAAAGTGAAACTGAACACGGAAGAGTTGGATTTCTAACACATTTGACCATTTACCCTAGAATTCAATGTCATATGATACATTAGTGATGCTTTATAACAGATTGGGACCTAATGTAATAAAAAAAATCACATAACATTATCATTCATGAATTCCCACAGCATGGAGAGATTATTCAAAACAAGGTTTTCTATAGATTATCGTCTACTGATCCCTACAATGGCGAAAGCATTAAAGTTTGTGACAAAAGGGGCTATGTAGTGTGATTGGTGTCTTGAATTTTATGTTGTACAACTAAGACGTTTTATGTTGTACAATTAAGACCAAATGGGGGCCCGGCGATAGCCCAGCGGGTAGGACGTTTGCCTTGCACGCTGCCAGCCCGTACCAGCCAGGGTTCGATCCCGACATCCCATATGGTCCCCCGAGAACCTCCGGAAATAATTCCTTAGTGCAGAGCCAGGGAGAAACCCCTGAGCATTGCCAGGTGTGACCCAAAAAAAAAAAAAAAAAAAAAAAGAAGAATGGAAGTTTGCAATTTGCTGTAACATGGATCAACCTGGAAAGCCTCATATTAAGTGAACTAATTCTGGATTAACACATATGCTGGATTACTTCACTTACTTCTATCTTAATACATAAAAAATTATTATATAAGAGATAACCATAAAAACTGAAATATCTATAATTTAAGTGAAGAAACTACTTGTGAGGGTGCCCGTTGACTCATAGTGTAACTGTATTAAAGGCATCAAATCACTAGATCACTAGATCACAAGACATCCCATTGTTCATCGATTTTCTCGAGTGGCCGCCAGTAACATTTCCATTTGACCCTATTACATGCCAGTGCAGCCCAATGGCATCTGGTTGTTTCAGGAATATGAAGAGCCTCAAACCGTTCATTCATGGTCTTGACGAAGAAGTCTGACCATCGTGTAGGTGGGCGGCCACATGTTCTTTTGACATCCCGTGGGATCCAGTCTGTAACAGTTCTAGTCCAGTGGTTGTCTCCAAATCACATTACATGTTCAGCCCTCTGATTTAAAGGCATCAAATAACCAGAAAAAATAAATAGATGGAAATACATATAATAAAAATGATAGTTATTAAGCGACAGCTAACAGTGATTATTCATTCAAGTGTGCCTTGCCATATTTTTGTACATGCTTTTTTGTAATATCATATCGATGAATGATAGTCTTTGTGCACTAGTTATATGTATTGATACAAATTAAAATATTGCTATGCTATTGATATGTATTATCCACTTCCTCCTTATGAAAATTCTCATGTGAGTCCTTTGACTTTGGGATTTATGGGCTAGGACATCAGAGGAGCTCTCTGTGCACATCACTCCATTGTGCTAATCTTGAAGCTCCAGAATTTGTTTTTGACTGAGCCTCCATTTAAGTGTCCTTGTCCAACAACTCTGACAGGCCTGGCTTGTTTCCACTCTACTTAAAGCTTCTACATGTCTTTCCCATCTTGTCTTTTCATCTCATCTCCGCACTGGTCTGTGCTCCTTGCACACAGTGCTCCAGACACTCGCAATTACGAATCCCAGTAAATCACTGTTATCATGTATAGTCTCAAAAACGTTTTAATTTACTAGCCATAAAATGATAGGAAACATTATTTCCTCAATAGTAATAAGAGATGACATACGTTTGTAGTGAAAATTAAGACTCTAATTGCTGAGAAAATATTTTTGTCCTAAAATCGAAACCTGGAACACATAGATTATTTTTTTGGCTGATTGCCTACCATTTCACAGAGATGGACTTATGCCAGATTCTCGATTTATCAGAAATACAGTTGGAATCATTCACAACTTAATGATAAGAAATAAATTTCAAAAACATCTATATGCTTTCTGACAGTAGAAGACTGTTTTCACTTATTAAAATAATGAAATTTAATCTAATCTTTAAATTCTGTTTTATATATTCAATACGCTGTGTTGGTGCTAGAGAAATATCAATAGCACATTAAATTCGTCCATGAAAGAATCATTAATCATTAAATATTTACTGCAATGTTTAGGCCAGACGGATCTCTAGTTAGGAATTGGGAAACCTTTTAGGAAGAGAGACTGGTGGCACATCAGTTTTACAAGAACAGAGATTTCACAGAGCATCCATCTATTGGAAACTGGGCTAGATAAGAACAGTGCGTTCAATTTTCTGATCCCCTATGTGACTATTCTATATTCGTATTTACATACATCAAAATCCAGTGCACTGAATTCCATGGAGAGATGAAGAGAACTGAGCATATGAAAAGTAATAATCTCTGGGCAAAACAAGATACAACAAATCAGAGAAGTTCACTCCTTGAATTAAAAGCCCCTGGGAAATAAAAACTTTTTTTCTATAAAAACCCTCTTGTTTAAAATATCAGACTACAATAACGATGACTTTGATAAAGCAAGTGGCATCATCTTCAATAAACAAAGTATTTAAGTTCTCATTGTGAGAGATATAGCACTATATCTAATAAGACAGGTAAATATAAAATTATATTGTTCATGGTATTTAAGTTAAAATACTTAAAAATGTAGAGATTTGAAATTGAAACAATTTAAATATAAATTTAAATTTATTTCTTGATGTACTGCCTGGAACTATAGCTGATTTTGAAAGCTTTAACATTCAGACGTCATATTAAGTGTCTTTTTATTTTATTTTATTTTATTTTATTTTATTTTATTTTATTTTATTTATTTATTTTGCTTTTTGGATCACACCCGGCATTGCTCAGGGGTTTCTCCTGGCTCTGCACTGAGGAATTACTTCTGGCGGTGTTCAGGGGACCATATGGGATGCCGGGGATCAAACTCAGGCAGGCGCAGGACGGCCGCATGCAAGGCAAACGCCGTAGCCGCTAGGCTATCGCTCAGGCCCTTAAGTGTCTTTTCAGTCAAAGAAATTTTTTGTATTTTCTGATACTATTAAAATAATTCATAGGGAAAGAGCACTCATGAATAGCAATATTAGTCCACTTCAGAATATTAAACACTGTAATAATTAAAATATTTTCATGTAACATTATTAATAGTAGTCATTTTTATTTTCTTACTTGAATCAAGAAGTTTTATATTTATTTTTAACAGCATTAAATAAATTTCAAATAATAAAATTTACATAATGCATTTAACTCTTATGGCACCCAAAATATATTTATTTCAAAGAAAAACAACATAAAATCAAAAATCCTATAAAAACCATTTAAAAATCTCCATATTCTTTTCTACACTAATTTAAATTCCATTTACTTCACACAGCAAAAGTGTCTCCATATTTAATCCATGATTTATAAATTTTAAGATAAAAGATTTAAATTCAGCATAAAATGGTTAGGGTATTGATTTTTTTCTCTTGAGGATAAACAAGAATTTGAACATAAAAATAAACCATAATATTTCTAGAAAATTGAACAAGTCTGTGTTTTTTCATATCCTACTCCCATTTAGAAATACAAAATACTGTCAATATATTATGTATAAAAGCATTTTGAATTTCCATATGTATTTCAAATGAATAATGCTCATTATACTTTCTGTCAGTTTATCATTAGGAAAAACCTACTTTATCAAAAATTAGCTCAAATTAATATCAGTGACTACATATTCATTTCTCTAATTTGCAGAGGGATCCCAGCACACTATAACAAGATAAATATTAACATAAGTAAGAAAACTAAAATTTTCTCTTTGTAGCACTTTATTAACATAATATGAACTATTTCCAATCTCTTATTGACAATGATATGTTAAGAAAACAATAACTTTTATACTTGTTCCCTAAAGAATAAAACTATGAAAAATAAATTCAGTTTCTCCTCACAAGATAAGTAGTTTACAGCGAAATTTTATATCATATTTCATTATATTACCTATATTAAAGGAATTGGTTAATATAGAAATTTTAAGAATCTATTTTTTAGTGTCCTACCCAAAAGAATTACTTTAGTTCCCTAGGGGTAAAAAAAAGTTCTCTTTCATCATTTGGCCAATATTAATAGATATTAAGAAAAATGTATTCTCAAATAACATTGAAAGATAATGAGATAAACCACAAAACATGCAGTGAAATATTATAATTTAGTTCTACTAAACTGAGAGCAAATGGTAATAAGGCACAGAATTTTAAAAAATAACAGTAATCAGTAGTTTGTATAAATTTTTAAAAAATGTGTTCTGTTACTGAGTATTATTTCACAGTGTGCACTGAGAATGACAGGGTTTGCTTTGTCTTCAAATAGATTCATAAAGAATAAATGAATTTCCTTTAAGGAGATTCAGGGCAATGAGTAAAGTCATAAACTAGAGGAAGTAAATTGAGAGCATGAACATACATATACAGTAACTTTTTAAAATACAAATTTATAAGAATAATAATCCTTAAATCAATGTGAGAAGTTCTGCTTCAGGTTTAAAAAATATCGGACTGAAGATATACAGATATACTGAAGTACAGCAGGTAGGCTGAGTCCATTGCCAGTGACTCACCGGATACAATCCCTGCCTTACATATGGCTCCATGAGCACTGCCAGGTATAATTCCTGAGTGTAGAGCCAAGCATCGCCGGATGGTGACCCCCCAAAAAAATTAAAATAAGATTAAAAAGTGGCAGTGCTTAGGGGTATAACACAGTCATACACTCTCTTTTCCTTCTACAGATGAAAGACCAAGAAATACCACCCCGAGAAAACCTGACAAAATGGATGGAGTTTGTTCTCTTGGATTTTGCTGATGTTCCTCAGCTCCAGTGGTTTTTGTTTGCTTTGTTCTTAGTTATTTATGTCTGCATTCTGCTGGGTAATGGCACCATCTTTCTAATAACTAAAGTGGATCCTGTACTCCAGACGCCCATGTATTACTTCCTTGGCAATTTTTCATTCTTGGAAATCTGCTATGTGTCCGTTACTCTCCCCAGACTGCTCACCAGTCTTTGGACCCAGAAGAGAACCATTTCCTTCGTGGCCTGCGCTGCACAAATGTGCTGTGTCATAACACTGGGAGCCACGGAGTGCTTACTTCTGACTGTGATGTCCTATGACCGCTACGTGGCCATCTGTGACCCTCTGCACTACCACCTTGTCATGAATCACAAGGTTTGTGTCCAGCTGGTGACCGGCTCCTGGGTTATTGGAATTCCGGTCCAGATAGGGCAGACATTCCAGATCTTCTCTCTGCCCTTCTGTGCCTCCAACATCATCAACCACTTCTTCTGTGATATCCCCCCAATCCTCAAGCTGGCTTGTGGGGACACCTTTGTCAATCAGATGCTGGTCTACCTAGTTGCCATGTTGTTCGTCACATTTCCTTTTCTGTTGATACTTGTCTCTTATGGAAAAAATCATCTCCATGGTGCTGAAGCTGCCATCATCCACAGGTAGGGCCAAAGCCTTCTCCACCTGCTCATCGCATCTTATTGTTGTAGTACTTTTTTATGGTTCAGGCATTATTAGTTATTTACGACCCAAAACCCAAGACTCTGCAGATACTGATAAAGTGCTTTCTCTTTTCTACACAATTGTCACTCCTTTATTTAATCCCTTGATATATAGTCTAAGGAATAAAGATGTCATAATGGCGTTGAAGAAGTTATTCTGTAAATAGTTCAGTCCATTCAAAGGTTATATTCATAGCAATTTCTTTTGTATAATGTGCAATATAATCTCAATAGTTATTTACTCTATCCTTGATTTTCCTTTCTACATGTTGACATTCATTTCCGTGTTCTACATGTTTCGCTTTTACTTCCGTGTTATTCACAAGTTTAGATGCTCAGTGTTTACTCAGCTTTACTCATGCATTCCTCTGACAGGGTTCTGGGACCATGTAAAGTATCAAGGTTCAAACTCAAGTCAGACTCATTTAAAAAAAATTAATATAGTAAAATTATTTTGTTATAAACTTACTAGTAAATTTAGCAACAATTTTTAGCTACTCTTAAAATTAATCAGGAATTTTTCTTAAATTAATCTTGTAAATAATTGTAGCTTAACCATCCGGTGGAGAAGCTAATTTTTTATAGAAGTAATGTTTTAAAAAATGTAACTCCTCTTTTATTAAAGTAAGTGATATGAAACCATAGGTATATTACATAACTTTACACACTATGTGTATTATTAGACATAATTATTATAAAAATATTAACAATAAAAATCTGTGTAAACTACTTCAATTTTTTATATAAAGGTAATTTATGGTTCTACACAGGTCAAATTTAATATGTCATGCATATGTAAATAAAAATCAATGAAAATATGTACATTGTGGATCAATAAATCATAAAAGTTAGATGCATGTTTATTTAGTCATACATAATCTTTAAAAATTTAGTGGTGTAAAATCATCACTAATGCCATTATTCAAGGCTCAATAAAGTGGTCTATGTTGATCCTTTTTTATTTATTGCTCTTCTTATTAAAATAAATAAATTATCAGTTTCTATATGTGATACATTGTTTTATATATATATATATATACATATATATATATCTAACTTCATTTTGGACATTAACAAAGGGACACCATTTTTCCCAGAAAGAAACAGACTTTAACAAACACGAAAATGAACCTATAAAGAAAAATCAAGTCTAGCTAAAACCAAATTTTGAATCACCACTAGTCTAATATAATATAGTTATAAGAAAATATTATATACTTATTACATGGTAAACATAGAGAACTTATACAACTTAATTTGATTATTCCATATAGGGTGGAAATAAGCTATTCATATGGTACACTATGATGTTTTAACTGATGTTTTAGCGGATGGAGAAGCCCTACATATAAAAACAAAGTAGACAGATCAAAACTTATTTTGTTTCTAAATCATTTTTCTGTTGTTCATATCAGCTAGCATCGTTGCAATAATTGACATTTTTCTAAATCACTTCATCACCTCACAAGGTATTCATCCACCTCTATGTTTTGGTCACTGCTGGTCTTCCACTCCTCTGTTCCCATCACTTCTTCTGCCATACATTTATTTTCTAGCTAAGCTACAGAACTACCTAACTAAAGTTAGATTGCACAATCATTAGCAATAACATACCAAAAGTATATGTGTATTATTATACAGCATTTGAGTATGTGCAACTAATAATACATTTAATAAACTATGGTCTTTCTTATGGGAAGAGATCCAGACCTATCCACTTCAGACCCACAGCTGCGCTGCTCGGCCCGCCCCATGTGGAAGCAACCCATGGAGCTGACCTCCCGGTAAGGGGCTCCGGCCATCACCTGGCCGAGTCCAACATTGCTCCAAGGGTTTGCTCTCATGAGCGGGGAGAGACCATGCTGACAGAACTGGGAGTGAAGTTTTGGGCCCTGACCTTTCCTCCGCCTCCATGCCAGTTGCCCTGGAAGAGAGAGACCCACTCACACCAGACCCACATGTCCCTTGGCACTCAGCCACAAAGCGGCCACACGATATTTTTATAGGATACTGCATTTTCCATAAGGTTCTTCTCAATTTTTTTCACATTTATACATAGTAAACAGTTATAGACATGTTTTAACCGGTACCAGTAAGCCTGGCAAGAAGCCAGAGCAAACCACACATCATGCAGTCAGTCATTCTCAACCTCCAGACTCCATAGTTCCTCAGAGCTCCATTCAAGAGAAAACCTGATCTTCCCCCTTTAAGTTTCATCAGTAAATGCTCAGGTTGAGAGCCTTCTACTGAGACTATACCACCTACATGGTAAAGTCTGGCAAGCTACCATGTTTTATCTACTTTTATGCCAAAGACTAGTAACTATTATGGACCTCAGTTCCATAACCTGAAGAATGGTTTCGGGCTCCTCGTGTCCCTATAGCAAGTAGATGCCCTTGGCTTGCACTTGCTTGTGACAGGACTAATGGAGAAGTTACTAGTGCCCACTCGAGCAATCAATGAACAATGGGAAGACAGTAACAGTGGTCTTTCTTATAAATTTGATATTTATTTTTAATTTTAATTGTACTTTTTACTGATAATGGCATAAAAATGGCTTTTATTTATAAAACTTAGTCAAGCTTATTCAAATCTTATTTTCCATTCACAAACATAATGCTTAGGCGTTTTGGCCATCACGTCTTTTTTCATCTAAACAGATTATGGGATATGCCCTAATTTTAGCTAGTTTTCAAGTACATTCACATTAAGTATTTATGAATTCATATAATTACACATGTATTTATTTAATTTTCTAGTTTTACAAAATAATTTTGCAATTTTCTATTTTATGTTTTATTTCTCAAGCCCTTATCATCTTAATTTGTTAGCTGGATTTGTAGCAGTCTTTTGTTGGACACTAATTAGCTAGTCTAAGGGCCTGGCCCTTTCCCTCCATAAAACCTTAAGGGCGTAACCCAGAAGTGGGTTGTTTTCAAGGTAATAGAACTTCCTAAAACCCAAATTGTTCCATCCACAAGAGAACAACACCAGTGTGTACAGGACAGGATGTGCCTGGACTTCTGACTACTTTTTGCAATGGCTCAGGTGCTATTTGTGCTTTATATCCCTCTATCTAGAAATGTATAAAGCCTAAGCTCTGCTCAGAAAACAGGGAACTGCTCTCCAGAACTCCTCTGCATTGTGTTTCTTCCCTTCCTTAGCAGCAGCAAGGCAGAAGTTTCTCCCAAATCCATCCCTCTCCTTTTTCGCAGGGACGGAGACCAGCAAGATCTAGGTCTCCCTCATTCATGCCAGGGGCTGCTGGCCAGGGTCCCCGACAGTCTTTAAGATGATTTCCAGATTTATTTTTACTATTTCTGCAACTAATTACTAAAAGATATCATAAAAATCCACAAAAAATAAACTTGTGTTGTACTTTATCAAAATAGTTCTGCACACCTTTTGCATTACTCTATGGTTTCCATTTTAAACTCCATAAATGTGGAGGAAATGGCAGGGATTGCTACCTAGTACTTAGTCCCTTTCCTGATTCCCAGCATCTGTTTGTCTGGATATTCTCATTCCTTAACTTGTCATCTCTAGATACGTGGGAGCTTTGATCTATAACTTCATGAGCCACATTGAACATTTCGCTTCTTGTTGTCTTAAACTAGTGGCTTTATACATGCATCAACAAAACGGATATTTAGGGAGAAAAGTTCCAAAGTGTGAACCACCCATCTGTTCCCACACTGGATGATGCTTTGACTGTTTCTTGGGGAGGTTGCATTTCTTCTTTCATAAGGGCCATTTACAAAGCATGGCTCTATAATTATAGAAACTTTGATAAAATGATCCTGTGTAGAAAATAGCAATGATTTTATGTTACAAAAACATAATTTATGAAAGCATGTTATGACCTAGCAGAAATATGTCTGTACAGAATACTGGGAAATTTTAACACGGTATATATGCTCCATAGATCATGTACTCTGATTTTATCTGTATATGGATGCTAATGTGAAATTGGCAAAGAAAAGTTGGATATTTGGGCCTCTTCAGCATTTATCCTAGAATTCAATGTCATATTTAGATTAATGATGCTTCATAACAGATAGGGACCGAATGTAATAAAAATCACATAACATTATCATCCATAAACTATAGCATTGAGAGATTATTCACAAAAGGTTTTCTATTATCAACTCTTAATTCCTACAATGGTGAATATGTTAAATTTTGTGATGAATGTGACTATGCAGTGTGATTGGTGTCTCAAATTTAATGTTGCATAAGAAAAAATGAAAAGTTTCAATTTGCTACAACGTGGATTAACCCGAGAGCATCAAGTGAAATAATACTGGATTAATATAAATACTGGATTATTACTCTTATCTTGATCTTTCTATATATAAAATATATTAACTAAATAGATTTCATAGATAACCTTACAAACTGCAATTTGTCTATGATTTAAGTGAATGAAGCTAAATGATCAGGGGGCCCATTGTTTAATAGTGCGACAATATTAAAGGAATCAAATAACATGAGAAAATAAATAGATGGCAACATTAAAAATGATAGTTATTAAATGAGAGGTAACTTAGTTATCATTCATTAAAGTTTGCTTTACATGCTTATTTTGTAGCATCATATCAACACATAATGTTCTGTGTGCACTAATTTTATTCATTGGTTAAAATAAAAAAACATTGTTCTACTATTGGATATGTATTACACACTTTCCTCCTGATAAAAACTCTCCTTTAGTCCTTTGACTTATGAGATTTCTGTGCTAGGGTGTCAGAGGAGCTCTCTGCATATCATTCCACTGTGCTAACTTTGACGCTTCAGAATTCTTTTTTTTTTAATTTTTTTTTATTATACCACCTTGAGACATACAATTACAAAGGTGTTCACAATTGTTTCTTGGTAATACAATATTCCAGCACCCATCCCTCCACCAGTGCCCATTTTTCCACCACCAATGTACCCCACCCCTCCCACCCGCCCCAGGTTGCCTCAACAGCAGGTAGCCCTGTTTCCTCTCTTTCTCTCTCTGTCTCTCTCTCTGTCTCTGCATCTCTCTCCCTCTTGTTTTACACATTGTGGCTAGCCCTGCAGATATTTAGAGTTTAAAACTTAAGTCTCTCTGTGTATATTCAAGGGTGAGTTTTAATCTGCCATTACCATTTCACACATTTAGTAAAACACTGGTAACTATTTATATCCTATTAATGAATGCAGTCATTCTATATCTGTCCTTTTCCTTCTGACTAATTTTACTCAGCATGATAGTTTCCATGTCCATCCATTTGCAGGTAAATTTCATAATTTCGTCTTTTCTGACAGCTGCATAGTATTCCATAGTGTAGATGAACCACAGTTTCTATAGCCAATCCTCTGTTCTCTGACATTTAGATTGTTTCCAGATTCTAGCTATAGTGAATAGCGCAGAGATGAATAAAGAAGTACAGATAGTGTTTCTGCTATGTGTTTTTCGGTCTCGGGTATATTCCCAGGAGTGCTATTGCTGGATCAAATGGGAGCTCAATATCTAGTTTTCGGAGGAATGCCCATATTGTTTTCCAAAAGGGCTGGACCAGTCGGCACTCCCACTAACAGTGGATGAGAGTCCCTTTTTCCCCACATCCATGCCAGCACCGGTTTTTAATTGAGCCTTCATATTGGTGCCCTTGTCCAATAATTCAGATCTTGCTGGTGTCCACTGCCCTTGAAACTTGTACACATGTGGTCCCCATCTCATATCTTTTCATCTCCTATTCCTCACTGATCCTCTCACACAGTACTCCTGACATTCACAATTAAGTTTCCTGGTCAATCTCTGTTATCATTTGTATTCTCAAAAATGGTTTCATATATTAGTCATAAAAAGATAGAAAACACTATTTTCTCAATTTTAGTAAGAGATGACTGATTTTTGTAATGGAAAATAATAATTAATTTTTGAGAAAATACTGTTGGTCCTAAACCTAAATTTCATTGATTATTATCTTGGCCACTTCCCATTATTTCACAAGAGATCATCTTATGCCAGATTCTTGATTCATCAGAAATACAGTTTGGAATGATTCACAGTTAATGATTAGAAATAGAATTGCAAAACATCATATGTTTTCTGACAGAGAAAAATATTTTCACTTATTAAAATAATTGGGATTAAACCTAATATTTACATTATGCTGAATATATTAATAACATTGGTTTGTTGCTTAGCAAGAAATTAATATTAAATTTGTCCATAAAAATCATTTATCATCGAATATCTACTACAGTGTTTATACTAGACCAGGCTCTGGTTAGGAATTGAAAAACTTTTTTAGAAGAGAGTCTGAGTGAAACACATTTACTCATTCAGTTTAGAAGAACAGAAATTTCATGTAGAACATCCATCTATTGGAAACCAGGCAAGATAGGAACAGTGCATCAAATTTGCTGGTTCCCCATGTGACAATTCTATCTTCCTATTTACATACAACAAAATTCTGCACACTGAATTCCATGGAGAGATGAAGAGAACTGAGTGAAGGGACAGCAGTAACTATCTGTACAAAACACGATACAACAAATCAGAGAATTTCACACATTCATTTAGAAATCCCTCTGGGAAGTGTAAACTTTTTTTTAAAAAAAGAACCTCTTGCTGAAATTATCAGACTACATAAAAATGGCTTTGATAAAGAAAGCGACATCACCAATCATAAGTGAAGTATTTAAGCTCTAATTGTGAGATATATAGAACTACATTAATAAGAAAGGTAAATATGAAATCATGTTGTTGATGGTATTTTTCAGTTTAAATTAATTAAAAGAATAAATATTTGTAATTTAATTTTTTAAATGCCAATTGTAGTTCATTTCTTGATTTACTCTCTGGAAGTTAGTTGATTTTAAAACTCTAACATACAGAGGTCACATTCAGTATCCTTGTAGTAGGAAATGTTTTGTATTTCTCATACTAATAAAATAATTTGTAGGAAATTAGCACTCTTGAATAGCAATGATAGTTCTGTTCAGAAAATTAAACATCATTATAACTAAATACTTTTCAGGTAGAGAAAACACATGGAACAATTTTAATTTTAGTCATTTTTATTTTCTTATTTGAACCAATAAGTGTTATATTTTTTAACATAACATTAAATCAATTTCAAGCAATAAAATCACTAAAATGCATTTAACTCTTATGGGAACCTAAAAGACATTTATTTCAAAGAAAAACAATATGAAATGGAAGACCTTGTAACCACCATTAATATCTCAATATCATATTCTACACTTATTTCAGTCAATTTGCTCGATATTGAAAATACATTTCCATATTTTATTCATTATTTATAATTCTTAAGAAAAAAAGATAAATTTAAAGGAAATTAGTAGAGCATTAATTTTGTCTTTTGGGGATAGATAAGTTTTAAACATAAAAACAAACTATGATATTTTAGAACACTGAACAGCTCTGTGCTTTTCATATCCTCATCTCCATTTAACAAATGCAAAATGCTTGCCAACGTATGTGTAGAAGCATTTTGAATTTCCTTATTGATTCCATATCAACAATGCTCATTGTACACTCTGTAAGTTTATCATTAGGGAAAAAATGATTTATTAGAAATCATTCCAAGCAATTGGGTACATGGAATATTGATGTGTCTACTTTGTACTGGGATCCCAGCACACAATAACAATATAAATAATAAGATAAATAAGAGCAGAAGAATGATGGAGAATTTGTGTTTAAAATGCCTATCTTATAGCACTATGATTGCCATTGTAATATGGGATCTTTCCAATCTTGTATAGACAATGAGATGTTAAAAAACAGGAGTATCTTTACTTGATTCTTAAAGAATAAAAATATAAAAATTAAATTGAGTTTTCATTCAAAAAATAGTTAGCTCATAGAGAAATTTTAAATCACTTGTTATATTGCCTATATTAAAGAAATTGTTTAATATTGAAAACTTAGAGAAACTATAGTTGTAGCTTTCTATGCAAAAGTTTTAAGTTAGTCCCCAATGGGTAAAAAAAAAAGCTCTTTTGTTATTTGATTGATATTAACTGATATTAAGAAAATATATTTTCAAAGATTATTGAGAGATATTAAAATGAAGCATTGAAAATAACAGTGAGAAAATTATAACTTCGTCCTATTAAACTGTAACAGAGGAAGTGGTAATAAGATAGATATTTTTGAAAAATAACATTCGTCAGCAAAGACATTAAATAAAAAATTACCTTGAAACTAGTGTTATTTAAATGTCTGTGCAAAAATGCTAGATTTTGCTTTGTCCTCAACTATATACATAAAACATAAACGAATTGCCTAGAAAGAGAGGCAGAAAAATAAGTAAAGTCCTATCAGGGGATCAAATGTGAGGACATGAACATACATATGAAGTACTATATTAAAATTAGAAAAATATAAATATTCTGATTCAGGATTGAAAAAATGGGACCGGGGAGACAGTACAGCAGGTATGGTCACTGCCTCTCACATAAACCACAGATAAGACCCCTGTATCCAATGTAGTCCCCTAAGCACTTACAGGAATTATACCTAGTTTAAGAACCATGAGTTCTCCTAAGCATCACCTGATGTGGTCAATAAAAGAAAATAAAATAAAATGAGAGCAAAGAGAGACAGTGATTAGGGGTATAACGTAAAGGCATACATTGCTTTTTTTATCTACAGATGAAGCACCAAGAAATATCACCCCCACTGAACCTCACAAAATGGATGGAGTTCGTTCTCTTGGACTTTGCTGACGTTCCCCAGCTCCAGTGGTTTCTGTTTGCTTTGTTCCTAGTCATTTATGTCTGCATTCTGCTGGGTAATGGTACCATCTTTGTAATAACAAAAGTGGATCCTGCTCTGCAGACCCCCATGTATTACTTCCTTGGCAATTTTTCATTCTTGGAAATCTGCTATGTGTCCGTTACTCTCCCCAGACTGCTCACCTGTCTTTGGACCCAGAAGAGAACCATTTCCTTCGTGGCCTGTGCTGCACAAATGTGCTGTTTCCTCATGTTCGGGGCCACCGGAGTGTTTCCTTCTAGCTGTGATGTCCTATGACCGCTACGTGGCCATCTGTAACCCTCTACACTACCCCCTTGTCATGAACCACAAGGTTTGTGTTCAGCTGGTGACCGGCTCCTGGGTTATTGGAATTCCGGTCCAGATAGGGCAGACATTCCAGATCTTCTCTCTGCCCTTCTGTGCCTCCAACATCATCAACCACTTCTTCTGTGATATCCCCCCAATCCTCAAGCTGGCTTGTGGGGACACGTTTGTTAATCAGATGTTAGTCTACACAGTTGCCATGTTATTTGTCGCATTTCCTTTTCTGTTGATACTTGTCTCTTACGGAAAAATCATCTCCATGGTGCTGAAGCTACGGTCATCCACAGGTAGGGCCAAAGCCTTCTCCACCTGCTCATCGCATCTCACTGTTGTTTTGCTGTTCTTTGGTTCAGCCATTATTACTTATTTAAGACCAAAGACCCAAGACTCTGCAGATACTGATAAAGTGCTTTCTCTTTTCTACACTATTATCACTCCTTTATTTAATCCCCTGATATATAGTCTAAGGAATAAAGATGTCATAGTGGCTTTGAGGAAGTTATTCTCTAAATATTCATGAAAAGTGGTTATATCCACATTAATTTATTTTGTATAAAGTGTAGTGCTATCTCAAATGAATTTAATATATAATCAAATTTATTTCTACATTTTGAAATTTATTTCCATTTTGGCATGCTTAAATTTGCTTCCAAGTTATTTCACCAACTAAGTATTCAGTGTATACTTCTGTCTCTGTTCTCTGGGATTTCTCTGACACAGTTCTGGACCCATAAGAAGTGTTGGTGTTCAAATTCAAATAAGTCGTATTAAAAGCAAGCATTCTACCTGCTGCACTTTTTCCGGTGCTAGCTAAAAATAAATTTAGGTTGCTATACCTTGCCTATAAATTTTAGTAACAATATATATCTATATTTTGTAATAATTTATAAGTAATTTTCTTAAATTAATTTATGTGTAATAACCGTAGCAGAACAACCCAAATAGGAAAACAATGAATTGTTCTAAAAACTAGTTTTACAATACAAACTCAACTTTTATTAAAGCATGAAATACGAAATAATAGATATAGCACATCAGTATACTCCCTACCTATGTTTATTAGACATTATCAATATCAAAATACTCATAATGAAAATTTATGTAAACAACCTTTCATTTGCTAGCATATTTTCGCTCAGCACAGTTCAAATTTAATGTTACCTATATGTAATATGATAAGGAATGCATCTCCATGCTTTGTGGATGAATAAATCATAATGCTTATTACATATTTTATTTATCATACATAATCTTTATGAATTTAGTTATATAACATATAAAATCATATTTGATGCCAATACTCAAGCTCAAGATTTAGTAAAACTCAGTCTATTTTGATGATATGATTATTTCTTCACTTGTATCACTTGTATCACTTGTCTTCCCATTGGTCATTGATTTGCTCAAGCGGGCACTAATAACATCTCCATACATCCTGTCGCATGCTAGTGTAGCCCAAGGGCATCTGCACACTCCAGGAACATATAGAGCCGCAAACTATTCCTTCGGGTCATGGGAATGAGGTCTATAATTGTCACTGGTATTTGGCATATCAAACACGACACGAGTAGCTTGCCAGGCTCTGCTGGTGATTATTTCTATAGAACTTAATTAAAATTAATAAATTATCTTTCTATATATAATATCTTGTTATATGTATATAACTTCATATTGGAGGTTAACATGCTCCAATACTCAAGTTCAAGGTGTGGTAAAACTCAAAGCCTATTTTAATGATGTGATTATTTCTTATAGAGCCTAATTAAATAAATTATTGCGTTCTATGAATAATATATTGTTATATGTATCTAACTTCATATTGAAGGTTAACAAAGCCTACCCAGGAAAGAGAACAGACACATTACATTTTTTAAAATATTTCATTATACCATCGTGAGATATAGAATTACAAAGATATTCATGTTTGGGTTTCAGTCACACAGTGTTCCAGCACACCTATCCCCCACCAGTGCCCATATCCCACTTCCAATGTACCCAAGTCCTCCCCCTTACCCTAGCCTGCTTCTATGGCAGGTTCTTTACTCTTTCTCTCTCTCTGTCTCTCTCTCCCTCTCTTACACATTGTAGATTGAAATACATACATTTAAAGGTTATCTGGTGTATCTTTTTGCTCAGTTCTAGGCAGTTATTATCATTTTTGATGAATATTAGCACACTGTTTCCTTCTCTGACTTACCTAACCTCTGACTCCCACATGCTTGTGGTAGAGTCCCCTTTGACAAGACTTCCTGATCCAGATTTTGCCTGACCTTGGATATTGGTATCATAATGTGTATATATATATATATATATATATATATATATATATATATATATGTGTGTGTGTGTGTGTGTGTGTGTGTGTGTGTGTGTGTGTGTGTGTGTGTGTACATATATATTTATGTCATACTGATAAATGCAGTCATTCTATATCTGTCTTTTTCGTTCTGGCTAATTTCACTCAACATGATCCTCTCCATATCCATGCATTTATAGGCAAATTTCATAACTTCATTTTCCCTAACAGCTGTATGGTATTCCATTGTGTAAAAGTACCAAAGTTTCTTTATCCAGTCATCAGTTCTTGGGCACTCCGGTTGTTTCCAGATTCTGGCTATTGTGAATAGTGCTGCTATGAAAATAAAAATGCAGATGGTGTTTCTGCTGTGTGTTTTTTGACTTTCCAGGGTGTATTCCCAGGAGTAGTATGGCTGGGTCAAATGGGAGCTCAATTTCTAGTCTTTGGAAGAATGTCCATATTGTTTTCCAAAATGACTGTACCAGTCGACATTCCACCAACAATGGATGAGAGTCCCTTTCTCCACGCATCTACGCCAGCGTTTGTTGTCCTTGACCTTTTGGATATGTGCCAAAAAGATGTGAGATGATATCTTATTGTTGTTTTGATTTGCAACTCTCTGATGATTAGTGATGATGAGCATTTTTTCATATGCCTTCTGTCCATTTGAATTTCTTCCTTGTCTAGGTTTCTGTTCATTTTTTTCTCCCCATTTTTAATGGGGTTCATTGTCTTCTTCTTTTTTTTTTTTGCCTTTTTTTGGGTCACACCCAGTGCTGCTCAGGGGTTACTCCTGGATTTGCACTAGGAATTACTCCTGACGGTGCTCTGGGGACCATATGGGATGCCGGGGATCGAACCAGGGCCGGCACAGGCTGGCAGCGTGCAAGGCAAACGCCATACCCGCTGGGCTATCGCTCCGGCTCTCATTGTTTTTTTTCTTGTAAAGTTCTACCATTGCCCAATGTATCCTGGATACTAACCCCTTATCAGATGGGTATTTGGTGAATATTCTTTCCCATTCTGTGAACTGCCTTTGTATCTTAGTCACTGTTTATTTTTGGGGTGAACAAGGATTTTTAGTTTCATGTCATCACATGTGTTTATTTTTTCTTTTGATTGCTTTGTTAGTGGTGTTTCACCTTTGAAGATGCCTTTTGTTTCAATGTCGTGGAGGGTTTTTCCTATATTTTCTTCGATGTGCTTTATGGATTCAGGTCTGATATTGAAGTCTTTAATCCATTTTGATCTGATTTTTGTGTGTGGTGTTAGACATAGATCCAAATTCCTTTTTTTTGCATGAAGCTGTTCAGTTTTCTCAGCACCACTTGTTGAAGAGGATTTCCTTGCACCATTTGGTACTTTTCGCTCCTTCACAAAGATGAAATGGTCATGTATTTTAGGATGTCTGTCAGGATGCTCAACTCTATTCCATAGTCCACACATCTGTTTTTATTCCAATACCATGCTGTTTTTAACTACTACTGCTTTGTAGTACAGTTTGAAGTTGGGAAGGGTGATGCATTTCATTTTCTTTTCCCAAGGATTGCTTTAGCTTTTCTTGGGAGTTTTTTGTTCCATGAAAATTTCAGGAGCAAACACATTACATTTTAACAAACATGATAATATACCTAGAAAAGAATATCAGGTCTAGCTATAAACAAATTTTGAATCACCACTAGTCTAAGAATAAAGCTACAAGAAATTATTACTTTTTTTATGAGGCATAGACATAGAGGACTTATACAAATTAATTTGAATATTCTGTATAGGGTTGAATATAAACTATGTTCATGGTATGCTATGATGTTTTAGCAGATGGAGATCTCTATATATAAAAACATAGTAGAGATAAAATGATTTTTGTTTTTAAATTATTTTTCTGTTTCTCAGTTTAGTTTGGACAATTTTCCAATCATGCTGAATGAAATTAGTCAGAAATCAAAGGACAGATATAGAATGACAACATTCATTAATGGGATATAAGTATGTAACCAGTGTTCTGCTAATTGTGTTGATGCCAGACTAGAACTCAGCATTGAAGATACACAAAGACAGTTACATGAAAAACCTAAATGTCTCTAGGGAAAGCCACAATGTGGAAGAGAAGATAAGAAAGAGAGAGAGAAAGAGAGAAAGAGAGAGAAAGAAGGAGAGAAAGAGAGAGAGAGAGAGGCAAAGTACCTGCTATAGGGGGCAGGCTGTGTGAGGTGGGAGGGACTGTGGGGACATTGGTGGTGGGAATGGGGCCCTGGTGGAGGGGATGGGTGCTGGACCACTGTATGACTGAAACCCAATTGTGAACATCTTTGTAATTGTATATCTCAAGGTGGTATAATAAAAAGAACTAAAAAAAAGAAAAACAAAACAAAATTACTTCATCACCTCCACTACTTATCATCACCTCAATCCTTAGTCACTTCTGGTCTTCTCTTCCTTTGTTCCATCACTTCTCTACCATACAAATTATTTTCTAAGCTACAGAACTATCTAACTAAAGCTAGGTAGCACGATCATTAGCATAACATACCAAAAGTATATGTGCATTACTAGTTTTTACGACATTAGAGTATGAGTATCTAGTACCACATTTGAATAAATTATGGTCTTTGTTATGAATGCGATTTTTATTTACAATTTCAATTGTACTTTTCACTGATAATGACCGTTTCTAAAAACAGAAAAAAAGATTTATTTATTTTTTTTAAAATTTTTTTTATTTTTACAATTACAAAGATATACAATTAAAAAAAGTTCATATTTGGGTTTTGGTCATACAGTGTTGCAGCACCCATCCCGCCACCAGTGCCCATCTCCCACCACCAACGTCCCCGGTTCCCTCCCCCCTCCCCAGCCCTCCTCCATGGCAGGTTCTTGATTTCTTTCCATTTCTCTCTCTTTCTCTTTTCCTTCCCCTCAGACTATGGATTACAGAACATACATTAAAGGGTTGTCACGTGTATCTTTTTGCCTCTATTTAATGCTCAGTTCTAGGTTGGCATTAGTACCCTCAACAATTGTTAGCACACTATTCCATTTTCTGTCTTACCTAGCCTCTGACTCCCACACGTTTGTGATAATTTCCACCTTTGACAGGACCTCCTGATATATGTTTCACTTGACCTTGGATATTGGTAGCATAATATGTACCTATATATTTATGTTATGCAGATAAATGCAGTCATTCTGTATCTGTCTCTCTCCTTCTGGCTAATTTCGCTCAACATAATCTTCTCCATGTCCATCCATTTGTAGGCAAATTTTATAACTTCATTTTTCCTAACAGCTGCATAGTATTCCATTGTGTAGATGTACCAAAGCTTTTTTATCCAGTCATCAATTTTCGGGCACTCTGGGTTGCTTCCAGATTCTGGCTATTGTGAATAATGCTGCTATGAACATAAAAGTAGGGATGGTGTTTCCGCTGTGTATTTTTGGCTTCCCAGAGTAGATTCCCAGGAGTGGTATGGCTGGGTCAAATGGGAGTTCAATTTCTAGTCTTTGGAGGAATGTCCATATTGTTTTCCAGAAAGGCTGTACCAGCCGGCATTCCCACCAACAATGGATGAGTGTCCCCTTTTCCCCACACCCACGCCAGCACTTGTTGTTCTTGTTCTTTTGAATATGTGCCAGTCTCTGTGGTGTAAAGTGGTATCTCATTGTTGTTTTGATTTGCATCTCTCTGATGATTAGTGATGATGAGCATTTTTTCATATGTTTTTTTTTGCCATTCGAATTTCTTCCTTGCTGAAGTTTCTGTTCATTTCTTCTCCCCCATTTTTTTGATGGGGTTGTTTGTTTTCTTCTTGTAAAGTTCTACCAGTGCCTGATATATCCTGGATATTAACCCCTTATCAGATGGGTATTGGGTGAATATTCTTTCCCATTCTGTGGACTGCTTTTGTATCTTAGTCACTGTTTCTTTTGAGGTGCAGAAGCTTTTTAGTTTAGTCCCATATGTTTATCTTTTCTTCTAGTTGCTTTGTTAGTGATGTTTCATCTTTGAAGATGCCTTTAGCTTCAATGTCATGGAGGGTTTTTCCTATATTTTCTTCAATGTACTTTATGGATTCAAGTCTGATATTGAGATCTTTAATCCACTTTGATCTGATTTTTGTGCATGGTGTTAGACACAGGTCCAAATTCATTTTTTTACATATCGCTGCCCAGTTTTCCCAACACCACTTATTGAAGAGGCTTTCCTTACTCCATTTTAGACTCGTTGCACCTTTATCAAAGATAAAATGATCATGTGTTTGAGGTTGGGTGTCAGGATACTCAATTCTATTCCAATTTTATTCCAACCATGCTGTTTTAATTACTACTGCCTTGTAGTACAGTTTGAAGTTGGGTAAGGTGATGCCTCCCATCTTCTTTTTCCCGAGGATTGCTTTAGCTATCCTTGGGGGTTTATCGTTCCATACAAATTTCAGGATTGTTTGGTCAATTTCTTTGAAGAATGTCATGGGTATCCTTATAGGGACTGCATTGAATCTGTACAGAGCTCTAGGGAGTATTACCATTTTGACAATATTGATTCTCCCCATCCATGAGCAGGGATATGTTTCCATTTCCTTGTGTCCTCTTTTATCTCTTGGAGCAGTGTCTTGTAGTTTTCTTTGTACAGGTCCTTTACACACTTGGGTAAGTTGATTCCTAGGTATTTGATTTTCTGTGGCACAATTGTGAATGGAATTGTTTCCTTAATATCCCTTTCTTCTCTTTCGTTATTTGTATATAGGAAAGCCACCGACTTTTGGGTGTTGATTTTGTATCCTGCCACTCTACTATATGTGTCTATTGTTTCTAGGAGTTTTTTGGTAGAGAGTTTAGGGTTCTCTAGGTATAATATCATGTCATCTGCAAATAATGATAGCTTGACTTCTTCCTTGCCTATCTGGATGCCCTTGATGTCCTTTTTCTTCTCTGATTGCTATGGCAAGTACTTCCAGTACTATATTGAATAAAACGGGGTGAGAGTGGGCAACCTTGTCTTGTCCCTGATCTCAGGGGAAGGCTTTCAACTTTTCTCCATTTAGAATGATGCTTGCTGTGGGCTTTTGGTAGATGGCTGTAACTATCTTGAGGAAAGTCCCTTCAATTCCCATTTTCTGGAGGGTTTTAATCATGAACGGGTGCTGGATCTTGTCAAATGCTTTCTTTGCATCTATTGATAGGATCATATGGTTTTTATTTTTTTCTCTTTTGATATAATGTATTATGTTGATTGACTTGCGAATGTTGAACCATCCTTGCATACCCGGGATGAATCCTACTTGGTCATGATGTATAATCTTCTTGATGAGTCTTTGGATTCTGTTTGCTAGTATTTTGTTGAAGATCTTAGCATCCGTGTTCATCAGGGATATTGGTCTGTAGTTTTCTTTCTTTGTGTTGTCTCTCCCTGCTTTGGGTATCAGGGTGATATGTGCCTTGTAGAAGCTGTTTGGGAGTGTTTCTGTTTCTTCTATTTCCTGGAAGAGCTTGAACAGGACAGGCAGTAGGTCCTCCTTAAAGGTTTGGTAGAGTTCACTAGGGAATCCGTCTGGACCTGGGCTTTTGTGTTTGGGCAGACTTTTAATTACTGTTTCTATTTCCTCAATGGTGATAGGCTTGTTCAGGTATTGGAGGTCTTCTTGTTTCAGCTGTGGGAGGTTATAGGACTTCAGGAATTGATCCATTTCTTCTAGATTCTCATGTTTCACGGCATACAGGCTCTCAAAGTAATCTCTGATGATCTTTTGGATTTCTGTGGTTTCTGTTGTGATGTCACCATTTTTATTTCTGATTCTGTTTATTTGGGTTCTCTCTTTCCCTGTCCTTACAAGTCTTGCCAACGGTTTGTCAATCTTGTTTATTTTTTAAAAAAACCAGCTCTTGGTTTCATTAATCTTT